>JAOYMZ010031952.1:0-16476 GCA_025802335.1 Pinguicula primuliflora | reverse complement strand
TCCTAAATAGGGTTTTAGAAATTTCCGGCGACGAAGTCGCCGGAAACCGGACCAAAGCATGAGCGTTTTCATCTACAATGTATAAGCTTTCCAATTGTGCGACCAATTTCGAAAATGAATGGTGCTACGAAAAAATTGTACACTGATGAGCACGCAAGGACTGAGCACAGGAACCGCTCCCTATGATTAATAGAGTTTTGTTTTATCATTTAGGATTATAGTTTTTTGGCGGCAAAGTCGCCGTAATATTAATTATCATTAAATAAAGTTTAGCATTTAGGATTTATGGAATTTTGGGTTTATTATTTAGGGTTTTAGTTCTTCGGCGGCTTTGCCGCCGTAATATTAATTATAATTTTTAAATAAAGTTTAGTATTTATGATTAATAGAGTTTGGGTTCGTTATTTAGGATTCTAGTTTTTTGGCGGCAAAACCGCCGTAATATTAATTATCGTTAAATAAAGTTAAGCATTTAGAATTTTTAGAGTTTGGGTTCTCTATGTCGGGTTTTAGTTTTTCGTACGATGTCGTTGTAATATTGATTGTTATTTTTAATAAAATATGTCGAAACTATATCAACTGATATCTCTAATCGAACCACACGACGCACTGATAATTATCATAACGTTCGTTTCGTTTAACGATTATCGATTTTTCGAATAAATTCAATTTTAATAACAATAGTAAATAGAAGTAAAATAAAATAAAAAGAAATAAATTGACAAGGACGTGGCTCTTTACTAATGGAATTGGACTCACAATGATCCTTTCCCTATTTTTGTTTCGAAAAATATGAACCTTCCAGTTAGTTGATGAAACGACACTCACTTATCAAAAATATAAAGAAAATGGTAAAACCATACATTTCTGGAATAATATTCTGGACATGTAGCAGTACTCTTTTTTTAAATGTAGCACAATCAAAATTTTAAAAAGGTTGTAAAAAACAGATCCTAAAAAGTAATCAGATTAAATTAAAATATTATTAATTAGAAAAATATTAAATATCAGATTAAATCCCCACCATTGATTTAAAATTCCAACAAATTGCTTCTGGCTATTTATTATTTTTATTAATAAATGTGTCAATTTTTTGATAAGCCTATTATGTTATGTAAATTATATGAGTAAAATTCAGTCGTGAAATGTATAAATTGAGGGACAACTCGACAACAAGTTTTTTTTGGTAAATACTCGACAACAAGTATTCGACTTTTTGAAATATATGGTTTTCATGTCCTCCAATATTAGACTATTACCTTGGTCGAATCGATTATGTCCTCCGATCCTTCAGCGACGAAGCACAAAAAATTGGGTTCATTCCATATGTTAAGAACTAGTCCTCTCTGGAAAAACATTCTATGCTTAACTGGGATGCTTGTTGCAGCCCCAAAGAAATTGGTGGTTTAGGTCTACGCAAAACAGAAGACATAAATGCCACGGTGATAATAAAATTGGCGTGGGAGCTGCTGGCTGGTCCACCTAAACTTTGGAAGGACATATTGTGTGCAAAGTGTAATTTCAGCAGAAGAGATTTGGTAAGAAACACCCAGAGTACAAGAGGAACGCAATTCTGGGACAAGATAAAGAAAGGACTAGAACTGGTTCGAGATTGTGTTCGCTGGTTGGTCAGGAATGGAGAGACAACAAAGTTCTGGACGGATTTCAAGCAACCGCTATATCCTTTTGCGATCCAGCCTTTGGATTCTAATTATATTAATTCTATGGTTGTTCATTTTACATCAACTGCAGGTGAATGGGATTTGAATGAGCTACAACGCTGGCTACCCCCGGAAATCTTAGAAGAAATAATTACACTTGTCCCACCGAGGTCATAGGAAGATACAGATTAGTTGAGCTGGAGATGGACTAGTTCAGGGAAATATACAAACTCCTTCGCTTATATTTTTTTGTTTCAAAACCGATGGCCCCCAAAGGATGATATCTGGAACACCATATGGACTATACCTGTTCAGAAAAATATTAGAGTGTTTCTATGGAAAGTCTTATGGGGACTACTCTGGACAAATGTTGAAAGGATGAGACGACATCTAGTCACATCTTCAGCATGTCACCACTGTAATAAACCGGAAGACATATTGCATGTCCTCCGAGATTGCAGTAGAGCCATGTTGTTTTGGACAGAGAAACTATCATCTATCAATACATCGTTCTGGCTCATTTCAGACTCTCACAGTTGGTTAAGATACAATTTAACTAAAGATACTATAAATTCTGAATAGACTCTACTTTTTGCAGTGGCATGTTGGACCTTGTGGCAATGCAGAAATGTTGAGATATTCCAGGGTAAGGCAACTGCAGGTGTGGAGTTAGCTCATCAAATAGCTGCCACTCTTACTTCCACGAAGCGGGCTTATGGGCTGGACCTCTCACCAAAGCAGCAGACTCAGATCTCTATAACCTCAGGTAACTCCCTAACTCAGCAGGTGGGAGAGCAGGACAGAAGTTGGCAACTTTTCACGGATGTGGCAGTAACGAATCGTGACCAGAAAGCAGCAGTTGGAGGCGTGTTCTTGGATGCAGACCAGGTATGGAAACTGGGCTATAATGTTCGAATTGGGAGATGTCCCCCTCTTCAAGCAGAACTCTAGGGGATCTGGCAAGGAATGAGCATAGCCAGCCAGTATGGTTTCAAATGCCTGCATATACACTCGGATAATTTGGAGGCACTCCAACTAATGCAGCCGGAGTCAGAGCAGGAACCTGTTTTACCATTAGTCAGACAAATTCAGAAGCTTTGTTGTTGTTTTTCAGAATTGAAAGTCTCTTACTTACCCAGAGAGGGCAACAACATAGCAGACAATTTGGCAAAACTAGCTCTATCCCATACAAGCTATCAGCGACGAATTTATAGCTCTTCGAATGAAGCACAGCAAGGAGGTGTTCAGCTCCACTCATTTGGTTCTCTAAATTCAGGGCAGGTGAACTCGAGCACCATGAATGCTCCTTGCTTCGTATTGGACAACATATCTTCTTCACAGCCGGGAAGCTCAAATGACGTTCAACAATCTCTTGCCATGGAAACATATTTAAAGCCTCCTTAGAGGCGGCTGTATTTAGTTTTGTCAGTTTCCTTCCTCTTTAACCAAAAAAAAAAGATATCTGAACAAAAATGTTGTCGTAGCATTAATAACAAACATTCACCTACACAAATGGGTTTGAAAGTTGTGTTCTTGAGTAAACATACACATGAATTCAGATAATATTGAAGGATTTCATCGTAAAAGGGTTTAAGGAGGCAGTACGGTTTACCCTCTTCATTTAGTGCCTCGGATGGGTAGGAGGTATCTGCGTATAATCTGAGTCTATGATTTTATGTTGGTTTTTTATATTAGGTTCGTAAACGGGTAAACCATTACTGGGTTTTGTTTAAGCTTTTTCATATTTTTAGGATCAGGGGGCTAATAAATCTGGTAAACTTTACAACCGTTATTAATAAATGAACTCTTTTTGGGGGTAAAACAGATTTCATTTAGGCAAAGGCAAAATTTAAATATTTTAAAATTTTAAAAGGACTTGATGATAACAACTAATATGGTTTAATTTATAGACAACAAACGGATTATGCAAAAAAGCATTTGAATTTTCTCCCTGACACATTTTCCCACGCATTGGCTCCACTATACGGATCACTCAAATATGATCGAAAACCTAGATACATGGCCGGCAGGCATGGAGGTCCGGAGAGCCAAACTGTTGTGGTCACCTTTTTCCTCCCTCGATGGCAACATGGTTAAAACATGATGTATGAAAAAAAATGATATCCCACCAAAATGCAGTGTTCTAAAAGGCAATAGTCACTAGTGTTGAGCGGCCATAATTGTTAGAAAATGGACCCGGTATTATTCTGGGGTCCGACTTCATATGCACAAGTGCACGTGTGTGTTCTAACTTATATATTAAGATGTTAGCTACCCTCATTAAAATATCGGTGGTGCTAGGTATACCGGGCCCATTTTATCCCGAGCCCAGTACACCGAATAGTATACTACCACGTGACGCCTGCACTGCGAAAATTTTAAAATTTTGGTCTGCTTATGGACTCAAACTCTCGTCCCTCTTCCCTCCGCCGCCCCGCTCGCGAAGACCCACCTACCATCTCGGCTGGACTAATCTTTTTTTATATAAGAACAAAAATAAACTAAATACCACTACACCCACTAAACATACAAAAAAATCACATTAAATCGAAAGTTTTAATAGTATAAAATTACATAAAATCGTAAAATTCTATCATATAAATTCAATGGCTAAATGTTTTTTTTATAAGTCAAATATATATATACAGAACCGTTCCTATGGTCAGTTTTCCCTTGCGTGGACAATGTTTTCACTTAGCCATCCGTTCTTGAAATTGATCGCACCATTGGAAAGCTTATACATTGAATTGTATATGTTCAAATTTTGGTGATATTCCGACGACGTTATCACCGTTAAACGGAGGGTTATAAATCTCCTTGGGTTAAGTAGTCCTAAATAGGGTTTTAGAAATTTCCGGCAACGAAGTCGCCGAAAACCGGACCAAAACATGGGGATTTTCATCTACAATGTATAAGCTTTCAAATGGTGCGACCAATTTCGAAAATGGATGGTGCTACGAAAAGTTGAGTACGGACTGAGCACGCAAGGACTGAGCATACGTAGGTTACCCATACTATATATGCCCTTATATGTTATAAGTTATACCATATGGGTTGTTCATATACGAACTTGTCTTGTTGCTTCGAACAGGTGCACTGGGTGAGAACACAGTTTGAGTCAATGAGAAAGGGAGCTCCACTCCACGTTATCAGACAAGGATTCACGAGTCACGTCACGTGCTGCTCATATTAAGAATTTTATATAGTTGTGAGGGGTCAATTTGTCTCTGGCAATGTTGTCCAATCGGGATTGGGCCTTTTTAAATTGGGCCTTTTGTTTTGGATTTCCAATTTTATAAAAAACAGTTCTCTTCAGAAAACTAATCTAGCTTTAAAAAAAATTGCCAGCTTAAATGGATAGATCCGCAACTCCCTCACTCACTACATCACGGCGTCAAGTCTTCTCGTCTCGTATAGAGGATTTGTTAACCTAATCTTCTCTTCTCCTCTCGTATAGAGGATTTACAAGTTGAAGAATCTGGAGCGGAAATCAGATCGTCTCTCAAAGAACACTATTCGTCTGCCTCTCCCACAGTTCGAAAATTGGTTTGTGTTTTCTTTATTTGTCTTTCCTTTTCGTTTAGGTTTCTCGATGGTTTGTTGATCGTAAGAAACTCGGCTGGATTTGATTAGCTGGTATGGTAATGTGTTAGAATCCAATATCCATATGAAGGTAGATTGGCTTTTGTGAAAGATTTGTTCACAAAATAATTCAACCACCTGTACTAGAATTTGTACTAGAATAACATTCTAGTATCTGGTCTATACGGGTCGTGTGCTACTGCATTTTTAGGAGGACTCAAAATTTATAAGGGTCCGTTTACTGCATGTGTTAGCATTTGATTATAAGCGTTATTGCAGTTTTTAACGTTCGTAATCAAACTGACTATCATGTTTACTGTGAGTTTGATTTGGAGGGTTAACGAAGGTACAACTCTCCAAATCAGGCAAAAAATGTCAGTGATTTGACACGGATGGTTATTTCAATCCCCGAAAACTGGACTGATTACGAGCGTTATGGATTGACTGATACATTCAAAGACTAAAATATCCTTGGCCTTTCATATAAATTACAAACCCACCTCATATATATACCATTTCAACACACAAAATAAAACCATTCCCGATCACGATTGAAGCCTGACGAATCCTACCTTATCTGCCTTTGCAAATTCATCTTCAAGACTGGACGAATCAATAAATTTTATTGCATATATATTCGATTCTCCTTTGTTGGTATGTCTTTATTCGCATTTCATGTGTTTGTGTGGATTATCCTGTTCGAATTTCGTGGGTCTTAATTGTTTTTTGCAGATTTTCTTGTTCGAATTACACCGCTCGTTGATTTTCTTGTTCGACTTTTATTGCTCCTACTGGGTTTGTGAGGATTTTCGAATTCAAATTTCATGGCTCATTTGTTTGCGCGGTTGTTTTTGTTTGAATTTCATGGCTTTTTGATTTGCTCGGGGATAATGCTAGTGTGCATAATATTTGTCAAGGTTCGAGAAAGCGCTGAGCGCTCCCTGTACGCTGGGTGGTCTAGGGGACTCCTAAGCGGTCAAATCGGCCTCCTAGGCAGTGTATAGCCGCTGGCAAATTCATTTTATTTTATTTGCATATATTAATAAAATAAAAAATTTTAAATGATTAAAAATAAAAAATACCAGTATACGTACACAAATAATTAATAAAAAACTATTAAGGGGAGTAATATGATATCAAAAACACACAAATTCGAGATTGTTTACCACGTGTTCATTTACTATAAACTTATCATCGATTATGCAAATTTAATGTTGATATAATTAGAGTCATTTTTTTGTGAATCTGGTATTTGTCACCGCGAGGACAAGCTGGGTATGAATTATTTTTCTATCAAAAATAAAAAATAATTGTCTAAAATCAAGGTACGAGAAGTCGGTGGGCACCCTCTAGGCACTGGGGATCCCGAGGAATCAACGGCCACCTCATGAATCACCAACGCGTCTGTTGGAACCAACGGATGCGTTGGAAATCTCCAACACGTCCGTTGGAAATCCAACGGCATGTTGGAAATTTCTAATGCATTGGATTAATTATTGTAAACTAAATTTTTAAGGAAAATATTTTTTAAAAAAAATTTAATTACTGGGCGGCTGCCCCGGGCGCCCAGGCGGTCGAGACGGCCTCCCGGGCAGCCTTGACGGCTTCCCGGGTAGCTTGGACTGCCGCTCCATTGCTCGTAGGCGCCTAGACAGCATGCCCAGGGCCTAATCGGGTCGGGAAGGCTGTTTTGAGCGCCCAGGCGGCGTCTAGTCTGCCAAAACGGCCGACTTCTCGAACACGGATATTTGTGTATCATCATTGTTATCATAAACTGTTGCATGGGAATTTCATGGCTTCATTATTTTTTTTCCAGACGTATGATAAACAAAAAGATTTTCGAGGAGTTTTGACTCACTTTCAATCGTAGATTCACTTGACCATGTCCAAAAAGTAGAAGGTAAACGTGTGTGTCGCTCGGACGATATTAGGTATAGTTTAATTCAGCGACTACTTAAACAAGTAGAATACTTGAACAAGCTGTTATTAGGAAATGATATTAATTATTTTGACAATCTTGGAATGACAAAGGAAACATTCTACCATCTTTGCATTGTTCTTCGTGTTGGGCAGATGGTTTGTGATGATGTGTACGTTAGTGCAGAAGAGAAAATTGCAATGTTCCTTAAGATAGTAGGTCACAACCACAAGTTTCAAACGGTTAGGTATGATTTCAATAGGTCAGCCCGCATTATATTTAAATCTTTTCACGAGGTCTTAAACGTGGTAGTCAAGCTCAAGCTATTTGTTCAACTTGTTCTCGTACATGAGAATTCGACTGATGAGCGTTGGGGTATGTTCCCGGTAAGGATTATAGCTAGCTAACATGTTCATTATAATGTTCAGCCTGTTCATTTTATTGTTCAACCGGTTCATTATATGGTTCGACTGATGTGTTTACATATTTTGCAGGGTTGTTTGGGGGCTCTGGATGGTTCATATGTCCCCGTGCATGTACCAAATAAGAAAATACCACGCTTCAGGACGAGGAAGGGCCAAATAGCTATCAACGTCCTAGGTGTATGTGACCGCGATGGGCGTTTTATATACGTTCTATCAGGATGGGAGGGGTCAGCTGCTGATGCACGAGTATTAAAGGATGCTCTTAGTTGCCCAGATGGTTTAAAAGTTTCTCAAGGTACTTCCTTCGGCCAAATGGACATGTTTTCAAGCTACTTCATGGCTCGCTTAATGGTATGTTATGTTTTTTAGACACTTACTATCTTGCGGATAATTAGTACATGAATCGTGAGGATTTTTTGGTTCCTTATCGTCGTACACGTTAGCATCTGTGAGAATGGGCTACTGGGAATCGAGTTCCACAGAATGACAAAGAGTACATCAATCTGAAGCACTCCAAAGCCCGGAATGTGATTAAGCGGACGTTTGGCATCCTAAAGCGTCGCTGGGCAGTGTTAAGGTCCCCGATGTACTACAGCATACGTTGTCAAATAAAGGTGATATATGCTTGTGTTATACTTCATAACTTTCTCAAAGATAATCAACACCATGACCTTCTGGAGGAGTATGAGGATGAACCAGTCATTCCGAGTCAGAGCCCTACAGACTTCCCTACCGAATATGTCATGACGTTGGAACCATCTCCTGCATGGACACAGAGTGTGATGAAATGACCTCCTCAATGTTTGCAAGATATAGAAATATGGCCCAGGGAGAGGATTCATGAACTTGGTTTAAACTTTTTGCCTGTTTTTCTGGAGTTTGCAACATTGTTTATGCTGTCTTATTTTCAAGTGTATGACATTGATCACAGTTGATGTTTTCGAGTGTATTTGATCACAGTTTTCAAGTGTATTTCATCACAGTTTCGAATTTCAGAGCACTCTGTTATGTATGGCTTCTGTTATTTGATTTAGGTTTCATGTGTTTGAAGGTAATTGGCTTAGATCTGATTGCCGGATCCCAGGGGAATATGCTAACTGTGTTTGATATATGTCTGATTGCTGGATCCAGTTTCAGTGTATACAGCGTGAAGGTTATTTTAGACATTGCACGTTTATTTAACTGTTCAATCAGCCTAAATCCACTTCGAAGTAAACACGCGAAATCATAACTCTTCAAATCAAAATCAAAATCAAACTGATAATTGTGTTTATTACGTTTGAAGTTGATACCGAAAACGCTCCAAATCAAAATCTAACTCGAAACATTAACTCTGGAGTAAACGGACCCTAAGATGATTCAACCACGACATATTTCCCTTTGTTTAGTGGGTCTGCGGTGGTTTCACTAGTGTTGTCGACGTTCATGTTTGCGATGCCGATTTTTCGATTTCAGAGATTTAGGCCGGGACCACTTTTTCCTCCACTGAATGTATCATTTTCTGCACTAAATGGGACAGGAATAGTGTTCAAATGGCCACTCAATGTGTCGAAAATATTTTTTGCACCGATTTCTTTTGTAACGGAACTACATTCCTGCCTTTTCGAACGGTAGAACTGTTTTTCCGGTGTGGATTTTGGTCGGTGGGTTTATGTGGAAATGTGCGAGAGGGAAATGATTTATGTATTAGTTTTCTACAAATTTAATTTGGAAAGACTAACTTATAGAAGAACAAATACTATAAGTGATAAGTAGAAAATGAAATACACTGGAAATATTTCTATGCACACGTTGACATGCTCTATGTATATTTCAAACGGAACCAAGAAAAACTACAAGCTGCGTACAACATTGGACTACAGTCATCCAAATTCAGTTGAGCAGGGAGCCAGATTCTAATCTTTTATCCTGCTATGCTGCTATGTTTGTACAATGTAAACTATGAATGATGATAAACCTAACAGAGCAATTCAGTGAAGCTTCTAAAAGAAAGCGCCACTTTCAAGCAATTCCTCAGGAGATGCGTACCCTACAACAAAACTCTACTATCTGGTAAGTACGCGGGAACGACCCATGATACGCCTTGAACTAGCAATATCGTAAACCAATGAGCTGCTGAGAACACCCAAAGAATCCATTCCCATCAATTTCAGTCCAAGTTTATGGAATAAAAAGGACAATTTATTTGAGCTTGTTCCAGTAACCTGCTGCAACTCTCGAGCCTGTTCACGAGATAGAACGGTATAAAGCTTTACAGGTGGGTTTAACAGATGTTGACCATGAATCTCCTTCCAGCTGCAGTAATCACTTGCATCTTCATTAAAGGAGTTTCCAAGTGTAACTTGCATTACTCCTAGAGAACTAGGGTCTTCAGTCAAGAGATCAAACACAAACTGAAATTCGTCGACTACTAAATCTGGTCTCTGGAATAGATTGGACAAAACATCTCCAATAGGTGGAATATTCTTCTGTATGCACTTCCTGGGATTAATCGGCATAGCCCTTGTGGCTCGGAGGATACGAGAAGCTTCTCTAAGACCACTTAGATAGGCACCATGCATGGTGGCAGGGTATTGCCTAGTTGTGGCCTCACCACCAAAGAACAAGCGTCCCCCAATACTTTCTGCAAGGATATCATAATCGTTTCCGGAAGACCGAACGCTCACATGGGAATATGAACCATAAGAAAATGGATCCATACCCCATCTTGTGCAAATTGATTGTAAAGGATCGGGCACGTGGATTCCCTTTGGGCCATATATACCTGCAGGAAAAGATAAATAACTGCTACGAAATCTCCAATAGGCGTCCCAGAAATCATAACAAATCCATAAGAAGTTCATGGAAAATCCGATACAAAAGGAAACAACATTAACGTAAAACTCAAATAAAATGGAGCATGTCATGGTTTAAAGCATCAAGATAATGGCAGTGGAAACTATACCTCTGAGAACGCTAATAACATTATGAACTGAAGATATTGGCTCTGTGGTTTCAAACTGTTGTGCTGCCTGTCCGGCTACAAGCGCAACTAGGACGGGAGCACCAGAAACAGTATGATAGCAGTAAAATAAAAAGAATTCGCCCCTAAGGCAGCTGAATTTATTTAGTGTGCCAAACGTGTCCAAGTCCTCACCCCAGAAATTATAGGGGAACACCATGGCTACCTTATTAAGCAGCCCAAATCCTAGTCTCTCTATGGCAGCCAATTTCCTTTCCGGTAACTCAGGTTCAAATCTGATTGCCTTTCTTTTCAGGACCCCAAGAGGAACTGTGCAAAGGACCATATCTGCTTGGAATACTTGGTTCCCAGAAATGACTTCGACCCCCTTGTTCCCATGCCTGATAGTCTCAACTTTTGTATCATACAAGATTGGAACTCCTTTACATAAAGCTCTTATCAACCTCCAGTTCCCGCCTGCTAGAAAACAATGGTCGCCTCCCATCTCATAAGGGTCATCTTGGTCCCAATAAGCAGCAGAAAGATTTGAAAGGGTCCCAGCATTTGAGAACTCCAAGTTAGCATAATGCCAATCAAGAAGTTGTTTTTCCTCCGCACTTCTAGCAACAGCATAAAGCTTTCTCAGAGTTTCTAGAACGGATCCTAAGGAAATATTAGCAGCAAACCCACCACTTAAACTTCTAAGCTCCGTTACCTTATCAAGAAGCCTGTTGAAGATAATCTCAACATTCGAATCGATGTCATTATCAACAGGTTTCCCGTCTGGCCTGTAGAGAGGGCAGTTATCTCTGACCTTGTGGAGGGGAATGGAAAGTTGTCTAGCTAAAACACCGAGAGGGTTGGCATGAATCCCAGTTATTACACTGCCACCTAGGTCAACAGCAGCATAGTTACCTTTTGGATCCATCTTTTGAGTATAAACTCTTCCCCCAGGCCGGTCCCTACCTTCAAGGACCAATACTTTAAAACCAAAAGATTTAAGTTGCCTCGCAGCCGCCAACCCAGCGAGTCCAGCGCCCACTATTATTACAGAATGTTCTGCAGTTTCCTCAAATATTTGAGAGGCAAATGATGCTGAAACCCCGAAATTTATATATCCGTTAGTAAGAAGAAAGTCATAAGCTGCATTGATCAGGTGTGCATGATCATTAGTAACTGTTTCCCTTATCTGCCCTTTGGAAAGCCATGACGCCACATTCCCCCTCCACCTTGCAAGAATATGGTTCCTTATAACAATATAATCATTCTGCAATTTCCCACCCAATTCAGCAACAACCCCAGCTCTAACCTCTTCATCAAGTAACTGATCAATTGGAAATCCCAAAGATAATGCTATCAAAGCCTCAGTCTCCGTCTCCTTCTCCAAATCTGCCTTTGTCCTAATTTTCTTCTTGAGTGAACCACCCAAGTGTTCCTCTATCATCTCATCCATCCGACTCTCATCATAATTCCGTGCTGTGGCTTTCCTTCTCAAAGACCTCTTGATCCCAGGATTATCTGACACCTGAATATTTCCAACCTCCCCCATTTTCCTCCAATCCTATACACCTTAATTCGACATTAAATATCACAGCACAGATAGTTCACTTCATACAGAAACCTCATTGCATATTATCTACTAAATCAACATCCACAGACCAAAGCTTTCCAGTAATCAAACAAATAATCAATTCCAAACAAGGACCGCGATGCAATCACCTTACACCCAAGGATTGCATTTACATTTACGCCCTTGGATTCTCCATAAGCGGTATCCTAGATCATAACCAGTCAATTTTAACTCCACGGAACTTGAAACGCGCCACAACGAAGGCCAAACAATAAGAAAACGCGCAATCAGAAATAGTTACCAACCTCGGAAAGAAGCTTAAAACAACAGCGAAACCGTAAACACTGCAAATGTTGCTGGACGGACTGGCGAGAGATGAAGAAATCGCCTGAAAAGTCGAATTATAGTACCTGAATTTTGGTAGCCCTAGGGTTCAGAAAAGCTTAATAATATATTAGGGTTTTTTCGTCGTGAAGATTCGGAAGTCGGTGGCGCGCCAAAGCGAGTTGACTCGGTGAAAGGAAATTATACGGTTCGTGGGAGCTGGGGCCTGGGGAAATGGAAACATTATTTATTTATTTATTCTTATTGCCCAAAATCAAATCAGGTTAATTGGGCTTATTCAATGGAAAAACTTCGGATCTTTAAACGGCAATGTATAGGCCAGCCCAATGGCCAAGATGCCTGTTTATTAATTCTCCCAAACTCCAAATGAATTTGTCCGTAAACCCTTATTCTTTAAAAAGAACAATTTGTTATAGATATAATGATTAAACCATCTTATATTTATATAAAGATGATTACAGAGAATTTCTAATCTTCTCATTTTCTTTCTAGCAGAATTCTTAAGATTACCACACGTTATCAGTACAAATTTTTGAACTTCTCCATATCTTCTTCAGATCTCTCAAGGCTTCCAGGTTTTGTTCATCTACAGTAAAGCATCTCTTCTATATTCTTTTGTAGATAAGCTCTAAAATATATGAATATGTGTGGAATGAAATAACAGTTATTTCCTTACTAATCTTCATCTAGAACTTCTGGTGAATTCTCTCAAAAGCATATTCTGATTATGATTCTTGATTTCTCAAACTTTGTTTGTGAATGTCTCAGTTTGTTGCTTAATTTTGCAAAATTTGTTGTTTTGTTCTAATAATTTTTTGTTATTGATTTTTTGTTGAACATTTTTTTAGGTGTTTGATTTGAGTAAAACTGTTAAATTCCTACGCGTGTAGAATTATTCTTTACTTGATTTTAGGAAACAGATAACTACAGGTTGAGTTTAATTTTTTTTGAAACTGCCAGTTTCCCACGTTACTGTATTAGCAAAACAAATACTTAAGCTTTTTTTAATTATATTTTATGCATTCTGCTATATGCATTGCACACGTCTGCAAAAACGTGTACGTTAGTTGCACACGTCTTTAATAGACGTGTGCCTTTAGTTTTAAGAAAAAAAAGCTAATTCTACATATTAGTTATGTATTAATTATTACTAGATATAACCTGTGTCTAAAGTCACAGTGAAATTGAAGTGATTGTTTGAAAAGGAAGAATTGCAGAATGAGGTGTCATTGCAAAGCCGTCGAAAGAAAAAGATGAAAAGTAATGGTTCAATGGCGACTGAATCTCGACGTACCTAGGGTTTGAGGGTTAATGGGAAGGAATTGAAGAGATTGTAAAAAAGATAAAAAGTGTTAATTCACTAATAAGATTGCAAAGGTATAATTGAAAGTGTCAAACCCGTCATATCTTAATATATAGATTTGTATACTAATCATTTTGAAAGAAAAAAAACTACTTTGCTTAGTCAATAAATATTTTATATCATTAGCTTTATGTGGAATAATTCTTAAATATATGTGACAACTTAGAACAAATTTTTAATTAGAAGGTGATTCTATCAATTAATTTTTATGAATATTTTTTAGCAATAAAATTATTTTTATTGCATGTAAAAATTGTGAATTATTATTGCATTATGATGACTTTAGATATGTGATGTGTTTATTTTGTGAATATGGAATTATGATCCCAATTATTCCACGGATTATTAGTACTTTATTAATATTTTTTGGTAAATAGTTATAAGCACTCTCTAATTCATGATTCATATTCATAATTTATTTTTTTGTGTTGATGAAAATCAAGTATGCTTATAATAATTAGATTATTTTTATTTGAATAGAAAATAGCACATCTTGCGAAATTGGAGTTTAATGCATTAGGCATTACAGGTAAAAAAATTTTATCATGGTTTTTGTATGCTGAGATCCACCTAGAAACAAAAAACTTATGTGAGACAATCAAATCAGCAAATAAAGCAACACCATAAGATCAAGCAAAAGCACTGATATTCTTGCGGCATCATATTCACAATGAGTTCAAGACTGAATATCTGACGGTTAAAGATCCGTTAGAACTATGGACAAACCTTCAAGAACGCTATGACCGCAAAAAATATGTGCTCTTGCCAATGGCATGATATGACTGGACTCACTTGCGCCTTTGGGATTATAAATCCATTAGTGAGTGTAACTCAGCGTTATTCAAAATAACGTCTGCTTTGAAATTATGTGGTGAAAACATTACAGACTCTGAGATGCTGGAGAAAATATACTCAACATTCCATGCCTCCAATATGGTCCTGCAACAACAGTACCGAGAGTGAAACTTTTCTAAATATTCAGAACTTATTTAATGTCTTCTGGTGACTGGGCAAAATAATACATTGCTCTTGAAAAACCATCAAGACGGGCCCACGGAGTCCAAGCCATTTCCAGAATAAAATGGTTTAAATGTCCAACGACACAATCATCGAGGACAAACTCAAAGAGGCAGAGATCAACATTTCCGTGGGCGATACTCAAACAAGGAGAGCGGTAGACAGAATTTTGATGAATTACCCCCCAGGGCATCATGTAGGCCACAACGCAACTGACAATATGAGGACAAGTGCTATCGTTATGGTAAAAAAAGTCATTGGTCCAGAATATGTCGGTCCAGTAAAAAAGTTGTTGCTGATATCAAACATCCATGAAAGCACCAAAACTGGCCCAGAGGGCCATACTATTGGACTGAGACAAACTTTGTCTAACCCATGAAAAAACTCGATGCATCTACTTGTACAAAATTGGCTGCATATGATTTATTTGATGCTGACCAAGATGATCTTCTATAGAATATTTATTACATTTTTAAGACTATTTTATGATTCGAGACTATCTGAATATTTGTACTTCTCTTTAAGACAATTTTCTACTTTTGATAATGTGATGTGTTCGTTTTGCTAATTTTATGTTCTTATTTCTCTTAAAGATATGAGTGATGAAATATGCTTAGTTGATAGCGCAACAACTCACTCCATCTTTAGAAATAACAAATATTTCGATAGTGTAAAACCAATTAAGGCAGACATCATCACTATCTTCGGCCAAACGAATATTCTTAGAGGATCTAGAAGAGCAAATATTGTGTTACCTAATGGAACACACATTTGTATTTCAAATGTCTTATTTTCTCCTATATCCAAACGAAACTTATTAAATTTCAAAGATATAAGATTAAATGGTTTTCTTATTGAAATCATCGAAGAGGAAAATAAAGAATATATGAACTTAATTTCATATGAAAACGGGCAAAAATTCATTAATGAGAATTTGTAATCTTTCTCTTCCGAAATCTATTATACAACTACGAGAATATTAGAACACACTCAGTTTCTATCCCATATTTGCAATTCTCCATCTGGCACGATTGCCTTGGGCATCCGAGATCAACGATGATGAGTCGAATCACTCCAAATTCTTTAGGACATACATTGAAACCTAAAGATCTTACACAAAAATATGTCATGTTCTTCATGCTCGCATGACAAACTCATAACAAGACCATCCTCATTAAATGTTAGATCAGAAGCACATGTTTTCCTTGAAAGAATTTATCGGAATATTTGTGGACCCATTAACCTTGCATGTGGACCTTTTCGATATTTCATAGTCATTATTGACGCCTCGAGCAAATGGTCTCATGTTTGTTTACTTTCAAGTAGAAATACAGCATTCACGAGATTATTTGCTCAAATTATTAAATTACGAACACATTTTTCAGATCATCCAATAAAGAAAATAAGACTTAATAATGCTGCAAAGTTCACATCAAAAGCATTTAATTCTTATTATATGTATATAGGCATAGATGTTGAATATTCTGTTACACATGTCCATACCTAAAATGGGCTAGCTGAATCATTCATCAAACGCATACAACTGATTGCCAGACCATTGCTTATGTAATCTAAATTGCCAATTTTGGCATGAGGGTATGCAATTATACATGTTGCATCACTTGTCAAATATACCCCCTCCCCCTCCCCGCCC
>JAOYMZ010031941.1:0-16476 GCA_025802335.1 Pinguicula primuliflora | reverse complement strand
TTTAGTTGCTTTAGTTTCATTCTAGCTTGATTAGAGTAGTGACGACTCAAAATCATTGTGGTTACTCTGAGAATGTAATTGAACAAGCATGTTTTAGACCTACTCCCTTGGGAGATGACCATTGCTTGTCTAGGATTTACTACTTGTATGGCTATGTATATTTGCATATAGGTGCATTGCATATTGTTCCCATCAATGGCATAGCATATTGTTCCCATCAATGGCATAGCATGTCCAATCACACAAATAGTCTGGAGTCTTACATTGAGTACTCAAATATTTGGGTAAGTTTATTAGGCATGCACTGTCTCTATTTTGTTGAAATTGTGAATCACTTTAAGCATTCATCTCAAAAGGAACAGATTGAACCTAGCGTGAAATTTTTAAGGTACCTGAAGTACCCCAGATACTGGAATTATAAGACATAATGATCATCTAAAATTGAAGCTTATACCGATGCTGACTTGGATGAAAATTATATGGATCGAAGCTCAAACTCAAACTACTTCACATTGATTGGAGAAACCTTGTTGCATGGAGAACCAAAAAACCGAATATAGTTGGATTACCAAGTACAAAAGCTGAGTTTATAAGCATAATGAAGGGGGTAGCCAAGATTTTATGGCCATCACGACTGAGTTAGGCTTTCCATCAACTGATTCATGTCCCCATGGTGTGACAACAAGGCAGTTGAGCATATCTCCGAATATTTTATTCAAGATGATAGCATCAAGCCAATGAAAATTGACATAGATTTCACCAAGGAGAAATTGGATAGTGATATTGTGTTCTTATCTTTTGAGTGATTAGAAGATCAAGATATTCTCACCAAACCATTGACATTAAAGAATTTGAAAAAAATGATGTCAAAGAGAAGTTGACTTAGTGGTTGTGACAGTAACAATTGCATTCAAATGTAATGAGTTCAATTCTTTTCAGCGACATGAATCTATCACATATGCCTTGTCATGTGTGGTTTAGCTTTCTATCGTGGTTTGACTATTATGGTAGGGCGTTGAGGTTCCCGACGTTATAAAAAATGGAAAAAATAATTCTAGGTGCCATTTGATTATGGGATTTCCAAATCATTTTATATCCAAAAGGCTGAAATACTATTTAATCGTGCATATTAAACTAAATGCAATTATTTATCCTACAAAAATGGATTGTTCTTGAAATTATACTTATAATTATTAGAATATATTTTTAAAAAAAATATTTTGCGCTATTAACATTCTACTAGTTGTACTTTTACAAACTGAACTTTCTAAAAATTAGACATTCTTGACATGTTTTTTCTTAAACTTATCTTTATAATTAACAATTTAAATAACATTTATTTTAATAAAGTTTTCAATTTCATAAAATAAAAGTTAAATAATCATGCAAAACATCAATACTTCTAAAAATAACAAATATAGAAAAAAAACATAGCATAAATAGTAGAATTAGCTCTGATCGAGAAGGCAGCCCGCCTACGCACTGGGCACTCTATCGTCACTCTATCTGAATACTGGTTTAGGCCGTTTATATGAGTACCTAAGCGAACGATAAGACACTGAGTGACCCTTACTGCCCAACACTTTCTTGAACAATGAAAATGAGAAATAGAAAAATAAAAAATGTCACCGAAACATACTGGCGGAACTAAACTGGAGCGGGCCCGAGTTTTAGTCCCAGCCCAAGAGTAGTTATGGATAGACCAAGGTGAATTTTTTTTTAATAGCTCAGCAGAGGCTAAACTTTTTTTGGGTTCGCCCTTCTTAAAATAGACCCTCAATCCAATCTCACAAAATCCAATACATCACACCTACTATCAGTGTTCGAGGAGTCGCTAAGCGGAAGAGTTCACCCAGAGCCAAAAAATGCTCAGGCCATCTAAGCGGCGCTCAGCCTCACAACACAACTTTTTTTTTCATTTAAAAAAAATTGCAGTTGGGCGGCTAGCGGCCGCCCAACTCCAATTCGGGGCAGTCAGGCCAAAAAAGCTGCTTAGGCGACGCATACTAGAACACTGCCTACTACTAATCACCCACTTGTGCGGTATGCCCACGACTGATTTAGTGTATCACGCTCCTAATAGTCTTATGGAAATAACACTTTGCAAAGTAAAAGTGTTGAAAATCAAAATAATTAAAACAAAGAAAGTGTATGCATTCCATAAGAGCATGAGCACCTATCCGGAACATGTATCAAAACTAGATATTGCTTACCTTCCTTATGACCTCCGCAAAAGGGGCACAAATTTCCCCATCAAAGTTATGACCACTCCAAATAACTTAGGTATAAGGTTCCTTGAAAACACAAAGTATGCGTGTCTTTGTCGATCCAATTATTTCATTAAAAAGTGCTCCAATTGCGTATCAGTTGAATTCTCGGATGTATAGTTTTAGAAAATAAATCTAACACTTTGGGTTAGGTCACGTGTGCGCAAATGTGCGTATGTGCCAACTTATAAGTATGATGTGTGATACTTTCATTAAAACTTCGGGCAATGTCTCAAGTCCATGTGAGACTTTCTTAACACTTTCCCTCAAATCTAAATCGGTAAACCCTGTTGAAACTTGTGCAATCCCTAAATGTTAAGAATACTTTTACTTTCTAAAACCCTAAAACAAAACCTCTAACAAAAAGGTGGTTTATCAGTAGTAAATTGCATTGGTCTAAAAAAAATACAATTTACCTCTTTTGGTTTGAACAAATGTTGATTTATTTTCTTGTGATTTCAAAAATAAAATTTACATTCTTATATTCTGAGAAAAATACAATTTATCTTAGCATATTTAACTTGAGAATGAGCTACAAAAATGAATGTAAAAGGACTTTTAATTTATTACCCCTAATTTAATTTATTACTACTTTTTAAAGTACAGTAATTAAATATAAAATCTAAAAAATAAAAAAAATATTTCAAAATAAAAAATTAAATTAAATTTTACACAACAAAAAAAACGCTCGTAACAATACATAACTTGAAGATTAAGGTACTTTCGACCTTCGGACTAGACGAAACAACATAGAAGTATCAGTAGATGGACAATTTTAAGGAGCACTGATATGGGTCACCAAAAATTAGTCACGGACAGAAAACGAAATACATGTGGCAGCCATTGGTTAAATAGGGCAATTGTGTTTAACACTTTTTGGAGCTGGTGCTGACAGGTCAGCTTTCGTGTTTGGTTCGTGTGTGACTTTCATTCACTATATAATTTGTGAGTTTTAAGACATAGTAAAAATAAAAAAGCAAAGTCTTCAGTTTCTGACTTTGATATTTTAAACTACCATAGCAACATTCCTACTCTAATCCCTCATATCATGTTCTCCTTCTCTACCATCTTTATTGTTCTTTACACGCTTCAATCATAAAATTAAAGTATACCTCTATATGTTGATGCAAACCATATAAAATACAGAGACTTTAAAGAAAGAGTTGTCACAATAAAGTGAGGAAAAAGAAGAAAAGCAAAGGACAATCTATTATTATTTGATTTGTGTTGAAATATCAAGTGATTGAGATGGGCTCCCCCTTTATTACACATGCATCATGACCTTCGCATCATGCATTGTCCCTCTTCGACAAGGCATCTAGGGTCACCCATCCCCAGTCTAATCTTGGAAACAGAGCACAAAGGTAAAAACATTACTATAATTTGTAGATACGTGAATATGTATGTATATAAACATTCATATGCAGTTGTGTTACATAATCACTTCCATGTATAAGTAAATCTTCAAGAGGACATGAAACTGCATGTATTATGCTTTGATCCCATCTATAGGAGCTTTGACTCATGATAATTGGTAATGCTATTTACTTCTACCTATGGTATGATATGAAGATGAAATAAATAAGTATAACTAGTTAACCAACCAAATAATTTGTGAGACTGAATATTCCCTTTTTTCTTTTTGATATGCTGACTGAATGTTTCCTTGCTGTAGTGGGATTCAACTTGGTCCAACTTGTGTAAGTTATCATGCTATCTGCAGAAAATTATACTCCAAATCAAGAACAATGATAGTTATGTTTTCAAATTCATTGCATGAGTATGATGTATATAGTATAGTTCATGTAATGCACCAAAGATCCAGTGAATTGATGTTTAAGCTCAAGCACAATTACCATGTAAATATAAGGATCCTGGCGACCCCCAGCTCCGACTCTTTTTACCTCATCTTGCCTCAGCAATCTGATTGTTCATCAGATTTTATTAGTACCTTAACAGTATCGAGGGCCATTTCATTTCATGCCAAATATGTGCAGTGAAGTGGTAATTGGTAAGCATGTATGAGGAGGTCATGCAAAATTAATTATATTAGGAACATTAGGCTAAAGAAGAATGTTTGGATCTCATTGTTTCAGCTTTGATATTGGAATACTAATCATGTTTTTAGAAAAAAACACATGCACTTTCAATATACAGAGTGAGTCGCATGGGTAGAACTCCAATGCTAGAGTTCAAAACCTGGGAGCATGTGATTTAATGATACTCAAAGGGTATGACTGATTAATGGTACTTACATTCTCAATGCTTTGCTTGTGGAAGGGCTATCACCAAGCAATTGGCGGATCATCACTTCAGATGCGCTTCCAGTTGATAACATTCTCAGAATGGCCTCAGCTGCGCGCTCCATGTCGCGGGGAAGACGACTCTTACTCAGTTTAACAGAAGCAGTAGAAGCACTGCTGAAACTATGGGAAGTGCAGGTACTGGAGAAACTAGGAATCCTGCTGGTGGACATCTCAGATGGACTCTCAGTCACGGTTGATGTGGGAGTAGAAGTAGAATCCAGCTTGCTGGTTTTCGGTGTCTTGCCTTGAGAGATCCAGGTAGTTTTCGACCGTTTCTTTCGGACTATCTGTTCCAGAAAGCAAAAGAAGCCATTTAATGGAATTTCAGCATCAAAGCATTCTGAAAAAATGCTTTACTTCAATGCAATTTAACCAATTACGTAGTTATAGTTCAAGAGATATAGACATGTAGATACTTCAATTTCACCTCGATAAACATCAGATGAAAATTTTGGAAGTTTGAAGATCCAAAAGATTTAAGGAACACACTACATCATACGAGCAAGAACTGAGAAACTTGAGATTTCATGTGAGCTGGAATCATATTTGTTCAGAATACAGAGCAACAATACGAAAAATGAGAAAGAGGACACTGCTTCGATCAATATGATACAGACACCTTAACATAGAAACTGAAAATCTGGAGTAATAGGCCCCAGCGTGGAAGTAAATAGAACAACATTCTTCCATCTCAACAGATTAGGAAAATAAGTAATCAACTGGATTATCACACGCCAGAGAAACCACATCAGATCCATGACTTCAGGTAGCATCCAATGAAACAAAACAGAGAAAAAATTTATCGCTGCGCGTCAAAATTCCAGAGCCACGGATACATTAGCACCACACCACACATCCAGACAGTAAGCGTATGAACAACAAATTCGCACTCAGAGAATCAAGTACAGTCCAAACCAATTTTGCAATGGAAAAAACGATCAGAATTTCTACACAAACTCAAACAAAATGGAACGGATATCTACCTTCAACTTCAGTTCATCAAATCCAGACACAAAACCGACCACAGTCAGCTGCGGAGCACACGAATATTCTTCATCAACACTCGCATCCGCCTTCAACGATCCACGACTCGATTTGAGCCTGGAAAATCCAGAACTCTCCAGACTTTCGGTACTGGAGCTCCTACCGCCTCCTCGTCTGGTCAAAAAGAAAATTGAAAAATCAAACAAAGTGAGAAGACTACGAAGACGACGAAAACAAATCGGCTGTTGAAACTCTCACTTCGGCGACGAAATTGACAGGAGGAGGAGTGTGGAGGCGACTGTGCGTTCGAGCTCTGAAGGAAATGAATCTTCCGCTGCCATTTTTGTGTTTTGAAAGTGGCCGGAGAAGCACAGATCTCGACACGAAGATTCATCATCAATACTCGCATCCGCTGTCAACGATCCACGGCTCGATTTGAGCTTGAAAAATCCAGAACTCTCCAAACTATCGGTACTGGAGCTCCTACCGCCTTCTCGTCTGGTCAAAAAGAAAATTGAAAAATCAAACACAAACTGAGAAAACTATGAAGACGACGAAAATATATCGGCAACTGAAACTCTCACTTCGGCGACGAATTTGACAGGAGGAGGAGTGTGGAGGCGACTGTGCGTTCGAGCTCTGAAGGAAATGAATCTTCCGCGGCCATTTTTGTTTTTGAAAGTGGCGGGAGAACCACAGATCTCGAAATACGAAAATGTTTTACAGAGAAATAGTTTAAACAGAATACGGAATTGGAAACTAAACGATTAGCGCTGGCTAAAATTCTTAAATATGTATAGTACGCCAATGAGAACTCAGAAATTTTTTTTTACTATGGTACGGTATGTATCGGATAATATTTTTTAGGTGTCGAATTCTAATCTTATTTGTCGGATCAACAGTGACGGTCAGGATTAAATGAGTATTTAAATCCTGGCTATCAGATCAACATTGGACGGCCAGAATTAGAATTCGACACCTAAAAAAATGTTGTCCGATAAATAACATCCCACAGCTGAAAATTTTGAATGGTAGCATTTCAGCCAAATAAAAAATGTTACTAATTCAAGGTTTTAACTTTTTTTAGATAAAGTAAAATTGTATTAATGTTTTTGGACTCATATTTGGGTCTAAGCTAAAAAAAAAATTTGTTGGGAAAAGCCTAATTCGAGTCTATTATTTTCTTGAAAAACTTAAAATCGGGCCTGACTATTCACCCCCTAGTTCCTCCCTTGCCGCATTTCACACTTTCAGTTTCCGATCTCACATTCGAACATAATGCAATTAGGGCTTCACGCCTTCACATCGATTCATCCAGTCAGCTCAACAGGTCTCAGTCAGTATTCAGCCATGAGGTTGTTGCTGATACAATAGTGTATTGTATAAAGAATTTTTTTGCCTCGAGCTAAGTTATTAAATATTTTTTTAATATTGATCTAACCCATAATTATAACTGGGCTAGGAAAAATGGGCCCGGGCTAAAGCCCAGGCCCGCCCCAGTGTAGCTCCGCCGGTGCAATACACAAAATACGGGAATTCCTATATAATTCTGAGAACATTATTAAAAAAAGCATATCAAAAAATGAAATGTTTTTCATACAAAAAAAAAAGCATATCAAATCCAACTAGTTGAATTGATGAGCTGTTTGATTCTCAATGTGGGGGTCCAATATTCGATGCTTTTAGTCATACAAAAAAACAATTATGAAAAAATGCACTACAGATCAATACACAAAGTAGCAGCATACATGAACCATAGGGAGGAGAAGCAACTCATGTTTCATTGTTACAACTCTACAGTTTCTTTGGACTTTCGCCACAACATTTGTACAGATTTTGGCAATAATGGGCTCTCCTAGAGAAGAAAAAGAACAATTTGCATTAAAGATCATGCCTTTTTAAGTACATGACTAAGATAGTACAACAGGTGACCTAGTGGTCATGCTACTGCTAGTGATAACTACACTCATAATGTAATGTCATGAATTTAAGATATTTCATCTATCACTACTATATATGACTATAATTACAATTGTTTGAAGACTGTTGCGGCATGACGTTAAGTTTACTTATTCCGATAGTGGTCCAATACGTTAATCCAAAAAATATACAACACAGGTTTTCTTCGCCCACTTGAAAAACACCTGTTGCAAAATGCAAAGGATATTGTAACATTAGAAAGGAAGATAAATTCAAGTAGGTGATGGTTGTTTATGATGAAATGAAGAAATATCAAATGGGAATCAATGACATGTATACAAATATTCAAGTCTACAAAATCAAAATACATGAATGATTTCGATTTGCAAGTGATCGATTTTTTTTTTACAAAAAATACTCACAAAAAAAATCATCCCCACTATCACCAATTTAGTAACCCTACATTCGCTCCCTCTTCCACCACTTGTCAAACAAAATGTCCAACGTTTATTCACATATAAATCGATTTCACATGAACATGGAAAACTATAACCGAACCCTAAAAAATCTCTGAAAACTCTAAACAACAGAAATATGGTGCCACCAGGAAATGTGAATCCACTAGGAGTTCAAGCGCAGTCGCCTCCGGGGCAGGGCCGACAACCCGTAAAGGCGGATGGGGTAGGATCAGGGTATCAGGGAACGCCTAGGACGGCTGCAGCCACGCAGCATAGCACGGAGGTGCTCCACCAGAGGAGCAAGATGCCCATCTGCCCGGCAAGGCTGGCGGTCGGAGGATTCGTGGTCGCCGGTTTGATCGGATATTTGACTTTATATTCCAAGAAGAAGCCGGAGGCCACCGCCCTGGATGTGGCTAAAGTTGCCAGCGGCACGGCCACACCGGCGAATACACGCCCTAACTAGAATCCGAGAAAATTGGCCTAGATCCAAACTATTGGTATTAAAGGATAAAAAAATCAATTTTTTTTTTAAATTACCCTTTGTTTTAGGGATGATCATTGGAAAGAAAAATTTGAAATTCGGTCAGAATTCGGAATCCTTTCCTAAATTATTTTGGAAGCCGAATCGGAAGAAAAATTCGAAAATCGGTCACAATTTAAAATTTCGAAATTCAAAATTTCGAAATTCGGAATGTCATATATTTCGAAATTCGGAATCCAAATGTCCACACTAATTTGTTTGGTGTAATGTAACTTTTTTTTGGGTGTTTGTTTGTTTGATAGTGAAGTTTATTTCATCATCCTTGTGGCTATTAATTATGAGAAAATTCCATAAATCTCTCCATACACAATATTAATGAGATGACTTTTTTTTATAAGCAAATTTTTTATTGAAAACGAAGTGTAAATACATATATACGACTACGGTCCTTCCCGTTTCTCATGCTCGTCAAAAAAGTTTTTACTTATCCAGTACACAAAGGTTCTGGAGAATCATCCATAATGCAAGTGAATGCACAAAGGATGTTCTTTTGGCTTTTTTTTACATAGGAAATGACTTCTGCAGTCATCAAAGCAACAGTAGACCAGGAGGGAGTCCGCCTATCATCTCCCAGTATCAATGAAGTCACGTATGACCTCGTTCCGTTCCATTAGGTGAACCTCATGGAGCTCTGAGCTGCGCTCATGAGTTGGGCCACTGTGGGCTGCGGTTGCAGATGCGCTGTACTGTCTCGGAGTTTGGTGGGGTAGCCACTCCGAAGACCCACCGTGATTCAGAAGGAACAGTCCCCTGGTGCTCCGAATGATTGGATCAGCTTGTTGATGGCACACCGAGGCTTGTATCCCTGGAGTAGCGTGATAGGGTGTTAGCAGATGCTTGTCGAATTGAACCAGCTCATAATGCTAAAAACCAAGTGCCAATTTGGCAAACCAGTCTGCTTGTCCATTAGAGCCCCTGTCTATTAGCTGGACTTTCAGAATAGTGGATGGCAGCACTGTACGCCAGATGACATTTAGGAGCGATATACTGGTAGCGGTAGAGGGCAGCTGGGACAAGAGGGTCACACAATCGGAAGAATCAGAATAAATTGTCAACTGATTGAGGCCTCTTTCCTAAGCCAACTGAAGGCCGTGTAGAACTTCCCATAGTTCTGCTTCCAACGGCGAACAGATGCCAATGTTACGGGAGAAGCCTAGAATCCCCTCTCCAGATGATGACAGGAGTAATCCTCCTGCTGCAGTCGAGTTGGCCGGGAGGCTGACAGCTCCATCACAGAACATGAGTGCAGAAGAAGGATCATTATGCTTGTTCTCTTGGCTTTGGTCTTGTACTAATGCCACAAAATGAATTTCAGCTCCTCCAGTATTTTTTTCCTGCTGCTTGTGTCTTGATCAAAGTGCTTTCGATTCCTTTTGCTCCAAATCAACCAATTTGCAGTTGTCCATATCAGTATCTTTTTTTTCCATATCGATATCTACACATGCTTGCATGTTCCTTGTGGTTTGAAATGCATAAACTCTTCTTGGGTTGGGGCTATTGTGATTTGTGTAGAGATATCCAACCAACCTAGTATTATCAACTGACTTTTGTGATGATCAAGACCAATAGTTATTGCAAGAAAAACATAAAACAAGATGGAGTAGGTTTAGATTGGTTGGTCACTGTCCATTATATGCGCATATTCAATTTAGGTTGTTAAATATACCTTCAAGGAAATTGATAAGCCGATAACATGGTGCAACAATGACAAAAGGTAGAGTAATGATATAAGGCACTTCCAAGTGTGTGCACTCCCCACACATCCCACTCATATCATGTGGAAGCACACACACGTTGGTGTGGGAGGACTCCCAATTTAGTAATGTGAGAGAGTGTGAAGGGTATCGTGGATCCTGGGATTGTCTTACATCATTTTTGCAAAAGGCATCTGTTCCCACTATTTTTTTAATTATTTTCTAAGGATTACAAAAGAGGATAAATCTTTCCCTCGAGACCTCAATTGCGAATGGGATAAAATGCTGAATTTTAATCATGTCCGTTGTTATAATTATACAACGATTAATATCAATTTCATAATTAAAAATAAACTTCTCGAGAAAATTCAACCTAGACAACGAAATACAGTTTAGTTGGTAAGACGCATTACTTTTGATTAATAGGTTAAGGGTTCGAGTCATGAAAGATTAAGTATAGGCTCACTATTGATCCTCTTTTTAAAAGTATTTAGATGGTTCCTCCACATAGAGGGCTATCTAATTACTTCAAATTCAAAAAATTACCGTAAGGAATTCAAAGATTTCCTACTGCACTTTAAAGATTTGATGTTGAAGAAATGTGAGAAATATGTTCTCACTTGCGATCGGATGCCTATAAATACAGAGGCATTCGATCAGTTTCAACACACCAACGAGAAGGAAGAACAACAAGAGTTTTCTTGTGTCTGAAAAAGAGAGGGTTGTTTAGGGTGTTTCCTAAATTGGAGGAGTGAAAAAAATATTAAGGAAATATTTTTTGATAGATCTCCGGTGTTGGTTAACCTCCAGAAGTTCTAGAGAAGACTCTCCTACCAAAAAAAAAGACTCTCTTGTACCTACTACTTTATAGTGGAAGAATTTGCTCGAAGTTTGTGGCGTGGACGTATCCCAAGATTAAGGGTGAACCACGTTAAAATTCTCGGTGTCCATTTATTTACTGTACCTGCCAGATTCCTCTATTATTATATTTATCTACTGCACCCAATAAGTGATATCGGAGCGAGGTTGAATGTGTATATATCTGTTTATCGTATGCTTGCCACTAAGTGGATCTTCCACATCGGAAAATAAGTCCGATTATTATCCACTCGGTCAAAGATATCAGACATCATGGAGGTGAAATTAGGCAACATGATCAAATTAAATGGCATAAATTACCACCTATCGAAGAGCAAGATGAAGGATCTTCTGTTCGTGACGAAAATGCATCTATCGGTGTTTACATCAACTAAACTCGAAGGCAAGTCAGATGAAAAATAAGAATTCGATCATATGCAAGTTTGCGATTTTATTCGGTTATTTGTTGAAGAAAATGTGTATAATCACATTAATGACGAAATGCATGTCCGGAATTTATGGAGTTACCTCAAAGGTCTGTATGTTTCAAAGTCTGGCTACAATAAATTATTAATCTGAATAAGTTGGTTCATATGAGATATCGTGAAGGTACTTTGATTGCAGATCATCTCAATGAGTTGCAAGGAATTGTGACGCAATTATCAAGTATGAGCGCAAATTTTGATAAAGAAATTACCGCTTTTCTCGTGCTTACGTCTCTACCAAAGTTTTGGAAAACTGTCAAGGTTACACTTACTAGCTCTCCATAAATTACTATCGAGCTAGTTAAAAGTCGAATCTTGAATGAAGAAATGAGGCGCCGTACACAAGGTACCTCTACACCACATCCCAATGTTATGGTTGCTGATTTTAGAGGACGGAGTACAAGCATATTCAATTCAAAACAACGTGACAAGAGTAGAGAAAAATCAAATAAGTACGCAAATGTCGAATGCCATCATTGCAAGAAGAAGGACCACATTAAGAGGTTCTGTCGACAGCTAAAAAATGAATAAGAAAAGGGCAAAGGCGTAGAATCCAAGAAAGATAACAGCAATTATGATGAAGCAAGTGTAGCCGATGAGTTCAACGTTGTTCATGATGAAGATACTGTCAATTTTACTATCGAGGATACTAGATGGGCAATTGACAGTGACACTACCATTCATGTTACATCTCACAAAAAAAATTTAATCTTACACACCAGGAAATTTGGATGTTGTAAAAATGAGAAATGACAAATTATCAAAAGTGTTTGGCAAAAGAGATTTTTCTAGAGATGGAGGATGGTAACAGACTAATCCTGAAGGATGTCAGACATATTCCAAAAATGCGCCTGAATCTTATTTCTATTCATAGACTTGATGAAGAAGGTTTTCGCAACACCTTCTACAATGACAGGTGGACGCCCACCAAAGGATCTTTGGTGATTGCTAAAGGAAGGAAACACTCGAAGTTATATCTATTGCTAGCAAAGCTCTCCCAAAGCATTGTAAATGCGGTGGAGAAGGACAGTAAGATTGAGTTATGACACAAACACCTTGACCATATGAGTAAGAAGGACAAGTCTTGTCCAGAAGAAGGTGATACCTGAATTGGATCGAATTAAGATGACAAAGTGTACTGATTGTCTGGTCGGAAAGTAAAATAGAGTTACCTTCAAAAGTTCTATGCCTTCCAGAATGAAGAACTTGTTGGATTTGATACACTCAGATCTGTGTGGGTCAACGAAAAGTCACTTGGTAGTGCTCAATACTCTATGACTTTCATTGATAATCATTTGCAAAAGACTTGGGTATATCTTCTCAAGTCAAAGGATAAGACTCTGAAAGCTTTTAAGCAATTTGTAACTCTGGTGAACACACAAACCAATAAAAAGGTTAAATGCATCCGCACAGATAACGGAGGCGAATACATTGGATCATTTGATGCTTACTTCAAAGAGCATGGTATTCGGCATCACTTGATGTCACCAAAAGTACTACAATTAAATGGTCTGACTGAGAGGATGAACAGAACCTTGATGGAGAAAGTCAGATGTTTACTCTCACTAGCAAAGTTGTCCCTAGAGTTTTGCGAAGAAGCTATCCTTACAGCAGCTTATATTCTTAATCTCTCACCATGCAGACCTCTGAAGTATGAAGCTCCAAAAAAGATTTGGTCAGGGAAACAAGTTTCCTACCAGAATTTGAAGATTTTTGGTTGCAAAGCATTTGTTGATATCCCAAAGGACGAGACGTCCATGATAGATGCCAAGATACGACATTGCGTGTTCATCGGTTATGGCCAAAAATAATTTGGCTATAGATTTTACGATCCAGTTTAGAAGAAACTATAAGAAGTCATGATCATATTTTTGTTGAAGATCAAATCATTGATGACATTGTGAAAATGAAAGAAGATATTCTTAAATCCGATGGTAGCTCAACAAATATGAAGATAGTCCCCTCAATGACGATGTCAAGACAAATTGGAGATGAGTTAAAAATCATCAATCAGAGGAGAACCATCCAGATGATTCTAGCAGGACCAATCCTGATAATGATGATGATCATATTGATAAAGATGGTGATGATGACTAAGATGGCGATGTCAACCCACCACCAGCTCCAATAGGTTCTCCAATGCAGACTACGTCTCGTAGAATTGTCTAGCAATCTATCAGGTATCCTCCACAATAATATGTGCTATTAGTTACTAAAGGAGAACCAGAAAGTTATGAAGACGCTATGAAAGATGAAAATAAGCAACAGTGGATTGAAGCTATGCAAGATGAAATGTAATCTTTGCATGACAATAAGACATTTGAGTTGGTAAAATTATCCAATGATCGAAGAACTTTGAAAAATAGGCGAGTGTTCAAAATCAAACCTGAAGAACACAAACTCCAGCCACGATTCAAAGTTAGATTGGTTGTAAAAGAATTCAGCCAAAGGAAGGGTATTGACTTCGATGAGATATTTGCACTGGTTGTCAATATGAAATCTATTCGTATCGTGCTAGGCTTAGCAGCAAGCCTCGATCTTGAGATAGAGCAAATGGATGTGAAAATGACCTTTTTACATGGAAATTTAAAAGAAGAAATACACATAGAGCAGCCACAAGTTTTGTGAAGAAAGATGAAGAGAATTACACTTGCAAATTGAAGAAAAGTTTTTATGACTTCAAACACGCACCAAGACAATGGTATAAGAAGTTTGAATCAGTTATGGAAGAGCAAGGCTACAAAAAGACTGCTTCAAACCACTGTGTATTCTTGAAGAAATTCTCTGATAACGATTTTGTTATTCTAATGCTCTATGTGGATGACATGTTGATTATTGGTTAAAATGCTTTCAGGATCAACAATTTAAAGAAGGACCTGAGCAAGTCTTTCGCCATGAAAGATTTGGGACCGACGACTCAAATTCTTGGGATACAAATCATTAGAAACAGAAGCGCCAAGAAGTTATGGTTATCACAGTAGAAGTACATTGAAAAAGTACTTCAAAGATTCAACATGGATAAATCTAAAGTAGTTAGTTGTCCTCTTGCTAATCATTTTAGATTAAGTTCCAAACAGAGCCCTTCGATGGATGAGGAAGACTAGAAGATGGAAAAAATTTCATATTCATTATCAGATGGAATCTTGATGTATGCTATGGTGTGCACACGACCAGATATCGCTTACTCAGTTGGAGTAGTAAGCAGATTCCTTTCGAATTCTGGAATGGAGCATTGGTCCACAGTGGATACTTAGGTATCTACAAAGTACCTCCAAATTATGTGCATGCTTTTGGGATGCAAAGCCTGTATAGTTTGTTATACAGATGCATATATGGCTAGTGATGTTAACTCGAAAAAGTCTACATCAGGGTATCTGATTACATTTGCAAGGGGAGTTGTGATATGACAGTCGAAGCAACAAAAGTGTGTAGCTTTGTCCACGACTGAAGCTGAGTATATTGTAGCAACAGAAGCGTGCAAGGAGTTCCTCTGGATGAAGAAGTCCTTGAATGAACTTGGCTTCCACCAAGAGAAGTATCAACTATTTTGTGACAGTCAAAGTGCTATCCATCTCACAAGGAATACATCATTTCATTCCAGATCAAAACATATAGATATTCGATATTATTGGACCAGGGATGTATTGGAAATGAAGAAATTGCATCTCGAGAAGATCCACACTGAAGAGAATGGATCTGATATGTTGACGAAGATCCTCACAAGGAGATACTTTGAATTCTGTCGTACAGCTGTCGGGATGATGGAGCCCTTCATGTGATCGGAAGGAAGAGAATTATTTTGATGGTCCCTCCACATGGAGGACCCTTCAATAATCAAAAGAGAAGACTTGGAAGCTACAAACGTGGGCCACCAACTTGGAAGAAAAAGCTGGTTGCTTCAAATTTTCAAGCTTTGTTGCGCAAGATTTCAAGGTTTGCGGCTGCAGGAAACGTGAGAAATGTTTTCTCACTTGCTACCTGATGCCTATAAATATAGAGCCATTCTTCAGTTTCAAAGACCAACCAACATAGAAGGAAGAACAACAAGAGTTTTATTGTGTCTGAAAAAGAGATAATTGTTTAGGGTGTTTCCTAAATTGGGTAAGTAACAAAAATATTGGAGAAATATTTTTGGGTAGATCTCCGGTGTTGGTTAACCTCTAGAAATTCTAGAGAAGACTCTCTTGTATCTACTATTTTATAGTGGAAGAATTTGTTCGGAGTTTGTCCCATGGACGTAGCCCAACATTAAAGGTGAACCACGTTAAATTCTAGGTGTCCATTTATTTATTGTACCTGCCTGATTCCTCTATTATTATTTTTATTCGTACATTCACACATTTACTAGGGTGGTTAAAGAGTATAATATGCTATCCAAATCATCCTCTTAACCCAATAATAGTGACTTGAATACTTCTGGAGTCTTCGAACGAAAACAAACAGTAACCCTCGATCTGGTGTCGATTGATCCGACAACGGCGGCCAATCCGGCCACGTTTAAAGTCAAAAACAAGGAGGCAGAGGTTGGTATTGTACAAGATCGTGATTGTCTTCCTCTCAAGTCGGGGGAATTATCCGTGGACTGTGATATGGCTGATGTAGCTACTTCTGTAACTGGTTCTCAAAGCTTTCCCTCTGCAGCAGCAGCATCTGGTGTTAGCTCCAAATCATTCAAGGCGGCTTTATCGCCCACACAATCAGCGGTTTCAATTGGCCCGAATCCTTTTTTGCGTACCCCCATATGTCTGGAGGAGGGGGATGTTCTGCACACCACCGTTGATGGGAAGCTGGCAGTCACCTTTTCGGCTAGGGTAACGGCGAATCTACACCAGAATATGCAATTTGCGGTCTACATTAAACCCCTGCAGAAGAACTTGAGTTTTAAGTTCCTCTATCAGAAATTGATCTCCCTCTGGCAGCCTAAAGGTAACATTCATCTAATTGATGTCGAAAGGGGTTA
>JAOYMZ010031930.1:0-16477 GCA_025802335.1 Pinguicula primuliflora | reverse complement strand
ATAAATTACAATTAAACATATTAATTGCAATTTAATCATTAATTACATTATGCCATAATTACGTTTAACGTCCAACACATTCAAGTTAGATTTTAGAGAATCTGTCAAAACTAACTTCCTCCCTTTCTTCCTGGCAGAAGCTTTTCGCAGCGACGTGCGGGAAACTTTGGTGCAACAAGAATAAGGAACTATTTTAATATAAACCCTCGGCTAGACCAAGTTGGACTTATTTATATTTTTATATTAGATTGCTAACAAATATATGCGGATTATTATTTTTTTTGTAAAAAATATAAATTGCAAGAGGAAAATTTTTGTATTTGTCACAAAATAGAAGCTTATTTTTAAAAATGCCACACATCGGTCTTTTGAAGACCGGTAAGAGTCACCGGTCTTTGGAAGACCGGTATCCAAAGATACCAATCTTTCAGACACCGAGCATCATTAAAAAATGATTAAGATTCTTAATATCAGATTAAGACCTATCGGTCCTCAGAAGACCTATCGATCCTCAGAAGACCAGTATCTTCATCTTCTCCTTTGCGAAGGATTAATCCCCAACCTGCGAAGCCGCCGTTATTGTCGATCAAGCTGCCAAGGCCGGCACCATTATTGTACACCAAAGGGGGACAAAGGTTTGGGTAAAGACTTCTTTTTTGGACATTGATTTTTTCAACTTTTCTTCTTCCGTGTTGAAGTTCGAATTAGAGGATTATGACAGACTCTGGAAATATTCATACGATGAAGAGGATTTGGTCCCTATCATGTGTTGTTTTGTTCCTGTTTAGCACCGCTCGAACGCATGGGCTATTGTTTGTGTTTCCTGAGAAAGCTTGAAGCTTTTACATTTAGGGGCCTTTACTGTTAATCTTCTTGGTGGTGTTTCCATCATATGTGCAGTTTCATCCGGGAAACAATGTGGGTTTTGGCAGAGACCATACTCTTTTCTCCTTGATAGATGGACTTGTCAAATTTGAGAAGTATGGACATGATAAGAAAAAGGTACACATCTATCTCCATTAACATCTGCAACTTCTCAGATTCTGAATGCATTGAAGAATTTGAACTGCACTTAACCAGGTTAGTGTTTATCCTCGCGTGGTGGTACCTGAGAATCCCAACAGCTATAGAAACCGAAAGATGGAGTCATTCAGATTGCAGCAGGAGAAAAGACAGGCAAGAAAAGAAGAATATGATTTGGAACAGATAATGCTACGAAGGTTGGGGAGTAAACCTTCGCAGGTTGGGGAAGATTTGGAGAAGATGAAGATACCGGTCTTCTGAAGACCGGTAGCTCTTAATCTGATATTAAGAATCTTAATCAGTTTTTAATGACGCTCGGTGTCTGAAAGATCGATATCTTTGTATACCGGTCTTTGGAAGACCGGTGATTCTTACTGGTCTTTGGAAGACCGGTGTGTGGCATTTTCAAAAATAGGCTTTTATTTTGTGGCAAATACAAAAATTTTCCATTGCAGGATTAGGTTGAACCCAACCCGAATGGTATGGGTTCGGGCTGCCCTGCCCGTGTGTGGGTGAGTCCGGGATCCACTTCATGTTGCCAATAGCCACCCGTAATAACTCTGTCTATTTATGAAAGTGCAATGTAATAAATTGTTATAACCCAAAAACTCCATTAAAACTAAAAGCAAAACTTTTAAGAAAAATAATCAATTTATATAAATTAAATCAATAAATCGTTATGTGCTTCACTCCATGAGCAGGTTAGAAAATTGCTAGGGTTACCAAAAAATTTCTTATCAAAAAATTGGTAACTTCAATTTTCGGCAACTATTTATTGTCGAAAATTAAATGCACCCATTTTAGAATTCTAATATTATGGTGATTTTGGAATGAGTTTTAAATTTTAATTTTGTAGTTCTAATGATACTGTTTTTTAAATTTGGGTTAGATTTGTTAATTTTAAAACCTATATTTATAGGGTTATAAATTTCTACTACTTATTCTTATTTTTAAAACAAAAATCTTCTAAAAATAAGTTCATCTTAACATGTTTTTTTTCCTTTTAAAAATTAAAATGACAATATTAAAATTATATAAGACAAAATTATTCTTATTATCATTCTTAATTAATTAAATGAAGTTATTTTAATAATATATTAATATATTTATTATATATAATTAAAATTCAACTTTAAATAAATATCTTTTAAAAACCTACACACAAAAATACACATTCTAAAAATAATAATAAATAGTAAAAGTATAAGAAGAATTTTAATAAACTGTGTAAAAACCAAAATAGCTAATTTTGGGCAACTTTAGCATCATTGAGGCATGTTATCTGATTGAGAAGTGCTAGGCGGACTAAACCGAAAAACTGGACGGAATGGACGTGAAAATACTGGAAAATCAGAGCTTGACTTAGCACAGTAACACATGGTCGGAGTAGGATGGTCATTTCCTTTGATTTCGATTTATACTTCCCCTTTAATTGTAGTACCCATTAGCTTTTTCCTATCTGATTTGGCTTTGGATAAGGGAAACCTTCCGAGAAGGGAGGATTACCGATTACCCGATACAAATTCACCATTAGCAATACACAGTTGAAAATTTCAAAGAATAAAGGGAAAAAAAAAGCAAAAGAAGAAGAGAGCAAACAGTTTCATGCACACAATCAAATCCACAATAAAAGCTAAACCAACTATCTTTCTCTTGGGATTCACCTCAAAACAGCCTCATTTCTCCGACGATGCTATAACAGGTATTCAAATTTGTCCCCTTTTCTCAAAGGTGCCGCTGTGTCGCCACCGTATTATGCATATGCATGTTATCAATCTCTTGGTGCATTTGTCCGATACTCGATTCTGTTTTTGTCGCTTGCATGATTTGTTTCTTTGTTCCTAGGAATTTCGCATCTGTCATTGTACGCATTCGTTTCTTTACTCAATTACATCGTTCATCTGGTTATGATTTCTAGTTATCGGCATCAAATCTCAAATCTTGGTTCCATTTCATCCCCTATCCTCCTTTTTATGTGCGGTGGAATGGAATTTATTCTAATGCAATGCAGGGCGCAGATTCATGGGTGCCTGAGTGAAATGGTTTTTCATTTGTCTTCTGTACCATGTGCTTCTACATTCGATAAGATCTAGGTAATTAATATTACATCTTTCTACTATGATTTTATTGTTGCGCGATGTTTGATTGATTACAAATTATAATGACATATCTGATCTGAGGTGTTTCTGTTTGGATTTCGGTAGCTAAAGAAGTCAAATTACATTAAAAAAAAATATTTCCGTGTAAATTTAGTGCACACCAGATGTTTGATAAAAAAACTTTTCCTTTGTTTTGTCAATGGATGTTGCTTCTTTGATGCATCTGCCATGAGTGAAGGTGGACTTGTTTTTCTGTTATATTAACATCTGATTATTATTATTAAATTGCAAATTTTCCGACAAAAAAATAGACAATTGGGATTTTAATGTGGAAAACTTGGTGATATCGTGCAGAGCACTCAAACCTGTCCTCCCATTTCCATGTAACCTTTTTCCTTGTGCCAACCTGCTTTTACATTTGAACCTTGTGTATTGATCTTGCTTCTTGGTGTAGCATACTTTTCCATTACATCATTGTTTCCTTTCTCATTGCTCCCGATTGCAGAAGTGCTGAGCAATGGATGGAACTGGAGAAAACAAGGCCACGGGCATCAAGCAGATCATTAAGTTCAAAGAGTTTCTGCAAAGATGGCAAAATGCCACACTTGGCCCCAAGGATAACGACAGCCCACATTCTGATAACATCTGTGGAGGCATCTCTCCCGAAGTTAGTTGGAGATTGAGAAATTCAACCGTGCATTGCGACTCCGATGAAGAAAGTTGTCCTAGCCTAGAGATGCCAAGTGATGTTCCCAGAGGTTTCCTTGCTGTATATGTTGGCACGGAGCATCGAAGGTTCATCATCCCTACTACCTATCTTAGTGATCCCCTGTTCAAACAGCTGCTAGATAAGGTTGAGGAAGAGTTTGGATTCGACCATAGTGGCGCGCTCACCATACCATGTGATATCGAGACGTTTAAATATCTTCTCCAGTGCATGGAACACCATAGCAAAGACAGAGCTGATGCTGGTAATGCAGGTTAAAGTGCTCTCTCGAGTTCTCTTGCTATCTTTACTTGAAGGCATAATCCACATATGCCTAAATACTTGTTTAGTTTGATTTGTTGAATGACTGGCTATCTCGACATTAATGTTTTCCAAATGTTGAATGAATACTTGGGAACTCAATGTGTGTTTTTGGTGAACTTCTTATTGGCCTGTTGGAAACTTGGAAACATCGTCTCTGAGCTGAGAGATCAGAGCTCTTATAACACAAATGAGACGTTTGCTCAGAAAAAATGCGACCATTTCACGCTTACATGTTCCTTTTCTTTTTAATAACTTTAAATCGAGCAGTCTTGTTCATGGTTGAAAAAATCACTGGCGGTAACCTTCATTACTCACATTTAACATGGTGGTGGTGTTCTTCTTCAACTGATTTGTATGAATATCATACTGTATATGGTTCACTGGGCTGCTCAAAATCGGCTCCGGATCCGATATGTAGGTCTGCTGGTCCAAACCTCCAATTTGCAAGTCCCCCCACAAACTTTTAAAACTCAATAGCATTTGTGAATTAAAATGATTAATTTTTAAATCATGGATATAATTGTATTTTAAATCATTATTATTCAATCACAATTTAATAATGGAGAGTGCTACACTTACCGAAAATTTTGGGAAGTCTTCGGAAAAAAAATCATCACTAATTTTGAAATTCTCGCAACAAAATCTCTCAAGAACCTGATCATAGATTCTGGTTTCAGTAACTTCACGGATAAAAAACTGAAACTCTATTAAATATAGATTTTAAGAGTAATAAAGTTAAGTAAACTGATCATAGAACAGGAAGTGCTCCATATATGGCAGAGTTTCTGGAACGGTAAAGTTGGAAACATATCATTTATATATTTGGGCTTGCTAGTTTGGGCTCGTGAAACTAAGGGGCTATGTGGGAACCACTTATTAGTAGGATGAGGATAAAGGTGAGAAGCTGAAGATACAAAAATCTATCCATGGAGAGAATTGAGTATATGGGAAAGAGGGTGCTCAAAAAAGTGAGTATGGTGGAATGAGGTCCAAATAGTTGCTGAGGAGAGTGGGTTGATAGAATGGTGAGCTAAAAAATAGGGAAGGGGAAGGGTATGGTGTTTTGGGAGGATAGATGGATTGGTTAGGGCAGATTGAAGGAGGAGTTTCCGCATCTGTTTGGTGTGAATATCAACAAACAGGCAACTATTTTAAAACATGGAAGATGGGTGGATGGTGGATAGCGTTGGGGAATGGAGGAGAAACTTGCGTGATTTGGAGCTGGAGAAGCTGCAGGATTTATTATCTAATAATGTTGTTTTGCAGGTGAATGAAATGGATTCCTAGTCCTGTAGGGATACTGCTTCTACTAGATATGAGGTCAAAGTAGTGTGTAGACTCATCAGCGATCAAATACCGGACATGTATGATGAAGAAATGCTTGCTATCCTATGCAAAATGTGGAACAAACATACTCCAAGCAAAGTGTTGACCTTCACCTAGAGACTCCGCCTAAACCGTCTGCCTATACATGATAACCTGCGGCAAAGAGGCATTTTTGATCCTCAAACAAATATCGATTGCCCGCGGTGTAGAGCAACACAGGAAACCACCCAACACATTTTCTTCGTTTGCTGCAAGTCGAAGGAGATCTGGACAACTATTTGCAACTGGTTGCAGATTCTCGAATGCACACATGGAGCTTTCGTGCAAGCCTAGGATGCATTGAAGCCCAATGGTGTTAATGGCCCAATCTGGACTTCTATATGGGTGGCTGTATGTTGGGTGATTTGGATGTCAAGCAACAACTTCATTTCAAGAGCAACGACTTCTCTGCAACGACTATTTTGGGGACACTACAAGCTACTACTTGGAAATGGATCAGAGCCAAGGATGAACACCAATTTATGTATGGTATAGGACAATTGATAATGAACCCAGTATTGTACCTTATGTGATGTAGTCTATATGTGTCGGAAGCAGTGGCAAAGCCAAGTTTTCGGAATGGAGAGGGCACTAAGATTACTTCATCTAATCTACTGTATCATACATGCACCCAGATTACTTCATCTAAACTATGTATCATACATGCACTCAGATTTTTTCGGGGGACATACACGTTCTCAGATTTTTTGGGGGTATGTGCCCCCCCTAGGTTCTATGTGGCTTCGCCACTGTTCGGAAGGCTGAACGGAGGGATACTTTTTATAATTATTTCTGTTTATAAAAATTTTGCTTAACAAAAAAAAGAACAACACACTTAACGGTATCTTACGAAGTTTAAAATGAAAATTTTAGGATCGACTCCAAAATATATTTCACATGAAAATTTCGGAACTAACTTAATTTTTCTATATTGTAAAACCTTTTAAATTAATTAACCAGCACACCACCATTTTCTAATTATTTGTAGGAGTTTTCCATTGTGGGATGCCTGTTTTTTGCCAAAGAATTGAAGAAACTGGTTTATCTTGCTATTTTTCTCTCGGATCACAAACAAATACTGACATTGCCAAGAACTAATAAGATGATTTTGGACCATAGCCATGAATTCTTCTTGTAAATTTGCATAAAACATATAGCCAACAACAACAACAACAAAAAAAAAAAACATGATTTTCCAGCAGGGAGGCAAAGAAGTAGAGTTGGACGATAGTCATTAGTCTACAAGAAGACTTGCAAATCCCTGTTTTTTCAACCTCCAATGATATTTCTTCTTGGCAACCTTTTCCTTGTTCTTGTCAAGTTGCATAAAACACATAGCCATCGACAAAAAGGCATAATTTCCAGCAAGGAGGTAAAGAAATACAGTTAGACGGCAGTCTACAAGAAGATTTACAACTCCCTGATTTCTCAACCTTCAATGATGTTTCTTCTTGTCAACTTGCATAAAATATATAGCTTACAACAAAAAAACATAGTTTTCCAGCAGGGAAGTAAAGAAATACAATTAGACAAAAGTTCACAAGAAGACTTGCAAATCCCTGATTTCTCAACCTTCAATGATGTTTCTTCTTTCTAGTCAACTTGCACAAAACATATAGCCAACAAAAAAAAAAAGATAATTTTCCAGCAGGGAGGTAAAGAAGTACAGTTAGAAGACAGCCTACAAGAAGACTTGCAACTCCCTGATTTCTCAACCTTTTCTTCTAGGTTTTAAGTACTCCCAATGTGATTTCAGTGGGCATCCAGAACTTGATTTCTCAATCCTTAATCTTCTTAAGAAGTTTGGATACCCAGCGGTTGACACGTCGCTTCAGTGTGTAACCAACCAAAATTCCAGCGACAAAGAAAACTGCACATAGCTTCGAACAGGTCCATAGTGATACAAATTGCCTGTACACAAAAAGATTCATCATCAAACACATCAAGTGATATCATCTTTAATTACTTGAATAAGCATGAAAAGGAACAGGATATCAGAAGACATCTAAGGTGGACTGGGATCAAGGGGGTGCGATGAGTTAACTCAGCGCACACTATGCAGTGCACATGTGGCACTGCGGGATTAGTGCAGCAGGTGGGAAAGTGTTTAACAACTTTGCGCGGGCTCACTGACCGGTCAATCCCGCAGTGCTACGAGGGCACTGCATAGTGTCCGGTGAGTAACTCACCGCACACTCCCCATTTCCGGTGGACTGCGGCAAATATGTAGAATTGAATGATTAAACCACGTGTTGTAAGACATCCAATGGGCATTCGACAGCAACAAAGAATAAACCAACTAGGGGTCCTTTTATCTAAAAGCTATCAAAACCCAGTAGGTAAAATGCAAGAGCAGGTATCCAGAATCCTAGATTTCTTCTATGAACATCCCATCCATCCAAAAAGAACCCACTATATGCAAACCACCTATGACACCAAAAGAAATATAATCAATTCCTAACCTCCAGAATTTAGGGATAACCGAATTAACATTCCAATTTTCACAAGAAAAGTTGGTATTCACATGGTTAAATAACTGCAACATTATCTCACCAACAGTTACGATTCTTACGGATAGCAATATACGAGATGAAGCTGACCATCTCTCCAATCCGGCATTACGAGTAGCAAACAAAATACAAATGCATACTGGTCATATATGAATCTTTCCAAATTCTATTCACTTAACTAAACCTCAAAGATTAACCAGGAACCCAAAAGAAATTTCAGTTTATCGCGAAAATTAACCCTGCAATCAATCAATAAAAAGTAACAAAAAAGTGCGAACTAAACATTGAAAACGCAATAATTACACATGATAAAAGATGGCTTGGTTTCAACCTCGGCGGGCGCGTAACTAACAAGTTAGAATTCGGCAATGAAGCAGCAGTAGAGGAAGAGGTGGAATGATTCGATTTGGTCTTTTCCAGTGAAGATGCTAAAGAGAGCTTTGCAGTTGATTCCTGGGCCATGGACACTACAGCTCGAAATGCTTTCTGCAAATCCTCCATGTTACCCGATTTCCAAGCAACCGAGAGTTGAGTATTTGTGACTTTTATAACTCAATGTTGGAAGGGCAAGGGTTGTATGAATTCAGGAGGTTTCGGGGTAGCAGTAGCGTGCTAATGGACTCAGCGAATAAATTATCATACTTTTTTTTTATGTTTAATGACTTTTTTTAGATGGATAAACGAGGTAAATACTTCCGCTCTTTTCCAGTATTTGAGAATTTTTTACACTATCGACTAATTTAGGGGCATGCACCCAATCCAAAGGCTCATATGAATTAGGCCTGACCAAACACTTTTAGTAGGACATGAACTCAAGACCTCTTAGTAAACATTCACCTAATTACCATCAATGTTTGATAACTAATGAATTAACAAATTGACTAATCAATAGAAAATAATTTGGTGTCTAAAAGTAAAATCTAGAAAAAATGCTCGTGCTCCAAAAAAAAATTATATCATTTTAGCCCCCAACGATAGATTCACCTCAAAAAATAATAAATAATTAAATAATATATAAATTGAAAGTATTTGGAGGCGCATATCAAATTGAAGCACACGAACTGCTGATAATTTTGGTAACATCTGTTTCGACAAACAATGAATGATTTGTTGTATACTTCAGAATGTAGAAGATATAAAAAAATTATAAAATAATACTTTAAATATTCCAAATCCACTAAAAAAATTACGTGCAAACCACGCGCAACAAGCAAACCCAAAATGACAAGATTTTGAAAAATCTAACAAAGACTTGGTGTTGTTTCACGAGCCTCATTTTATAAGAGACTAGTAAATTGCTCGTGGCCTAAGTCACTGGTGCGCAAAATTAATCGTATATCCATTAAACTTACTTGTGTGCCATTCAGTCACAGACAATTTAAATTACTCGTGTACCCGTATACCCGTGTTTGAAAGTATGTTGTAACTGTATCAACTGACATCTCTAATGGAAGTGTACGAAATGCTGATAATTATGGTGGTCCTCGTTTCAATTAATGTTGAACGATTTGTCGGATAAATTCAATTTTACAAAGAGTAAGAAAGAGAAAAGAAAAAAAAAGGAAAAAAATATAAAGTTGCAAACATATGGCTTTATTCAGTGGTAGGAGACGTTGAAATGGACGAAAGACATCAAATACAATAAATGGAGGTGATACAATTAATGCCGCGTCAGCTATGTAGGTTGTCGTTTTGTTCATGTTCTGGTGTCGTTTATTTCCTCAAATTGTTAATATAGATAATCGGTCAAACTCTAGATGAACTTCATACGATCTCATGGTTAATTTTATACCTGGAAAACACCTCAAGAAGGTCTGAAATGATGCTCGGCCATAAAACAACACCCGCGTCCAACAAATTAAGCAAGTAGCCGAAGGTGATTGAAGAAATGGACCTAACCACTCTTCCAACATAAAATCCTCAACCATCATCTATAAGGAAGACACAAATTCACAAAAAGCTAACTTCAATCTCATTTTTATACCCAGGTTGCAGATGAAAATGCTAGCTTGGTTGAGGAAATATGGGTTTGTCGAGAGAAGTAGAGATATGAGCCTAAACCGACCATAAATGGCGTATATAGACCCAATCTTCGACCATCTTCGTCTTTTGTTGCTCAAATCTCAAATGTGGCTGGACATATCACCTTCTTATACCCACTTGGTAGAAGAAATTTCAATGGTGGTCAAGTAATTCTAAACTTTGGCAGGAACAACATGGCACAGGGCATATCCATGATCGATAGTTTGAAACTTTGGTTAAAATCTTCGACCATTTGAAGTTATCTTTATCTAAAACATTACAGCAACATGAAATAGAGTCTTGGAGACTTGGTTGGCTTCAAGTAGAATGCATCTTCAAAAAATGGTCGAAGGCTAAAATCAATCATTGGCTTCAATTTGGTTTCTAACTCGCTCAAAAACTTGTTATATACAGCAAGATAAGCTTAAACCAATGTGAGAAGGTGTGCATCAAAATCATGCTATGTGTTGTTCAAATTCAGGCAAAATAGTGATAAAAACCTGTGAAATGAAGGAACAAAATATCATTCATCAAATTCGCCACACTTAAATCTTACTTGTCTTCAAGTAACATTTAAAAGTAACCAAAAATGCTAATAGCTATAGGCGATATTCCAAATAGAAAACGAATGTTGGATCAACTTGTGATGAAAATGAAGAATAGACTGGAGAGCTGGGATAACAGGATATTGTCTCTCGCAGGTCGAGTAACGATCATCAAGGCAGTATTACCTAATATGACACTATACTATTTCTCATTGTTTCGGGCCCCATCGCAAGTGCTGAAGACTTTAAACCAAATGATATCTCAGTTCCTCTGGAAGAGCAACTCTAGTAACAAGAAACCCATCCATTGGGTGAAGTGACTGTATATCACACTGGAGAAAAAGAAAGGGGGATTAGGAATAAAAAAACCGGGCTGATACGAACACAACCCTCTTAGCGAAGTGGACATCGAGATTAATGACAGAAAAAGAGAGTCTTTGGGCAAAAATTATCTGCGGAAAATACTATCAGCCGAGAGATTACTTGGCAGATCCTTGCCTATCTTTTTTTTCCTTGCCTCATCACAATCTCTGATCACTGCGCCATATTGTGGCAAGATATCTGGTCAAGCTCAGCAATAGAAAGTTGGTTCTGCAATAATATGCAAGTTTCAATCAACTAGGGAAGTGAAGCCTTATTCTGCAAATCTCGCTGGTGTGAAGATGGAATTGTCTCGGTTCTATTCAGTGAATTATACAGATTGACAGCTGATAAGACAATGACACTCAAATGTTGGCACTTGCTCAGCCAGAATAAGGATGTGGATCAGTTGGGAGAAGACACTCTCATCTTTAAAAGGCAACTAAGAGTATGGGACTTGGACAGGCTGCTCCACTTAATGTCATTAACCAGAAGCCTCTCATTAGAAGGGGAAGAGGAAAACAAATGGAACATGAACTTAGAAGATAGACTATACCAAATATCTTTAGATACTATAGGATATAGTCTAAGATTAAAAATAAAAAATAAAAACAACAAACTTAAAAATAAAAACAACAAACTTAATCTTAGACTATATCCTATAGTATCTAAAGATATTTGGTATAGTCTATCCTACCATATAGTAAGGGCATTTTTCCCTTACTATATGGTAGAATAGACTATACCAAATATCTTTCTGCTGGAAAATATACTTGCAGATCAACTTACAAATGCTTCCAGAGCTCCAAGCCACCACCAGCTACTGAGAAGAAAAAATTAGCGAAAGCATGGAACAATATAGCCCCAAAACGAGTGCAGTTTTTCATATGGAGGTAGCTGCAAAATAGAAATACAACCATGGATAACCTGGAGAGGAGTGGAGTAATATGCAGTGAGGTAATCAGTAGATGTGTTTGGTGTGCCAAAGAAAATGAAACTGTAGTTCATCTGTTCCTTACCTGCGAGCATACAAAGGAAACATGGGAAAAAGTCACATCTTGGCTAAATATACCACAACTCACAAGTACTGATTTCTTTAACCACCTCTCTCAATTTGTGCAGGGACACCAAGGAGTAAGATGGAAAAAGATAGCCCTGATTGTATGGAGTGTGATGCTATGGTTCCTATGGAAAAAGCGGAATTGCATAAGATTTGACTCAGAAGGCATGGGAGATGTGTTTGAGATAGCGCGCTGCTCAACCTAGCATTGGGTCCAGTCAAGTAAGCTGATCAATGAGGAAAACACAATTGAAGCTTGGAAACGTAATCCACTAGCGCCCATCTTACAATAATGGAATGTCCGTAATGATTGTAATACATTTAGGAAAATCAATAGCCATAGCTGAAACGATATATGAGAAGTCATTAATGGTTGTACTGCATATAGGGTAGGCACCGTCTTGTGCGAGAAGAGGTGTCAAACTCTGGTTTCTTACAGTTTTGAAGTTTTAATGCAATTGAATTATCCAAAAAAAATGCTAACAGCTAAATGCAAAAGGCACAAATTTAAATAATGCAGGGTAAAAAACAAAAATAAGAGAGGAAAAAAAGAAACAAGAAATATGAAGAGGAGACTCAAAGATGCAAAAGGGGTAGTCCTTGTACAAAAAAGTATATAGGGTCGCCCCCTTACAATAAGGCTAAGATATCATAAAACTCATATATTGATCAAACATCTCAATGATATGTACTTGAAAAAAGACAATAACACATCCTCAACTTGTCTACTCCCAGCAGTGTTAGAATGAAACATGGTGGTTATAAGACCCCTAGAAATGCAACACGTTTGAGGAAATCCCGCAATGGCAAGCAGCCATTTGTGGAAGACACATTCATTGCTCCGATGGAGATTTCCAGCAAGTCAAGTGGTTAGTTTGTTGCCTTTGAATATTTGCTATGAGTTTTTCATGTTAATGGTTTTAGGGCTTAATGCTGTGCGTATTTTAGTTGTAGAGTCACCAAATGACAGAGATGAGAGCCCATCTAGATTGAATCGTCGACGTGGACCGGTTGTGGATGTGGAGGATGAGACTGATCTGTATGATCTCAGGGAGGAGTACACATCACCAAATCAAACAAGTTGTGATGGTGAGGACATGTGAATTCTACGCTTTATGTGTGGAATATCACCTACTCATATCTCTCAGATTTCATGAGTATGAATGGTCTCTCTGTTGATCCAACAACACATCAAATTGGGATGTCATAGTCAGGATAGGTAACATGACTTCACAGTTTTGGAATTATTTATTTAGGTTACATAATTATTCGTTTTAACAATTTTATACTCTTTGCAATAGAGCAACTTAGATTTCAAGAATTTGTGCGGCAAGCCATTCCCTTTATGAAGACTGGAGCGAAATCTTTGGAAAGAAGAGAAGTATGGTTGCTATACCATCTTCAGAAAGTTCCTCTCCTCGCTTGGAAAGCCGTCTGCCTGCCTGAGTTTGACCCGCCTTTGATTCTGCTTGCTTCTGACTCCCTATGAGCTCCAACCTGATGAGGTACCAATCAGTTCTCGATCCGTTGGCCAAGAAGTTGTTGGACGAGCTTAAGTCCTACAACCACTTCAACTTGTAGGAATAGGCTGTTGTAGGCCGTCACCTATTGGAAGTGAATGCAGACTACCAGATTTTCTTTGCACTTGATAGAGATGAAAAGGAAAACAGACTCGCTTACTTGATAGACAGTCTTAAGAAAACCTGAGTTTGTGTGCAACTGTAGACTCCTGTTGTGATTCGAAACTTGTTAGCTGAACCCATGCTTGGATGTTTCTCTATTCTGCTTTTGTTAATCAAATAAAGTTTGGATGTGACCCTGTTTGAAGGTGTTTTTTCAACACTTGTCGTCATTTTATAAAAGGGTAAAATGTGCGCATTCATTAAACTGTATATTAGTACATAATCAAACTACAAGTAAACACTACATGGTAATTCACATGTATGACGTAATCAAAGTACAATGTAATGAAACATTTATTTATATAGTTTAATAACCTAGTTGTTTATCTAACCAAACACAATTTGAAAATTAGACTATAGACAACCATGAGGTATCTCAACCACTATACTCTTCCATCCCCGTCACAAAAAGGTATATTTTTGCTTCTCTTCTCAGTATAAGCTGCAGTTCAACATAGCGAAGACTAGGACAATGTGAAAGCGACTCATTTCACACCCAAGACCTCCTCCAACATACATACATACAAAACTATGATCCAGATATTATATACAATACAGAAGAGAACCCTATAAAAGGGTTGAGAAGTTTTAGATCTAGGTTCAAATCTCTTTAGTGCAATATTTATGTTATAAAAATTTAAATTTTTAACACTACCAGAAAATTCTGCAAAATTAAACCTAAACCTTTACTTTCCTTCTTCCTCAGGAGCAGTCCTCCTGAACTTAAACACCACATATATAGAAAGCCATTAAATCGTGTCCAAACTATTATTTTTTGTTTGCTAGATGAGTGTGACCAATAATAATTGATTTATTTTGAATAGATGATCCCAACTCCAACACTTTGTGAGGTATCTTTGAAAAGAAAATTTGTACGGGGTATCAGCCTAGTTGTTGAATTAGCCAAGCACAATTTGAAAAATTAGAGTATAGAAAATTAGAAGGTATTTGATCTCGTAGGTTTACCAATAAGAGCCCACTACACTCTCCCCTCCACAATTTTGGTTCCCTCCTATGTCCAAGGTGCAGTTCAATATTGTTGGGCTTTGGTTAATATTAGTATTAATTAATTTATTTAATTAATTCAACGTAAGTCCATCTAATTCTCTATATATAGGCACTTAAGCCTAGAGAAAATATACACTTCTATTCTACTCATGCGTTGAGAACCAGAAAACATAAGGTTTCTCTGTTTGCGTTCCAATCATCCTCCGAGAAGAGATTTGATTCGTGGATATCAAAAGACTTTTCATAGCCTCTTTCAATGGTGATTTCTACAGTCCGGGTGATTACGATTCTCCTACAACGTTTTCGCAACAACCCAAAGGTAGATTCGTTGTACTTGATCCGGTAGATTCGTTGTACTTGATCCGGTAGATTCGTTGTACTTGATCCGGTAGATTCGTTCTATTATATCCATTACTGATGTACAAATATAATGAAGAACACCCCAAAGCATAGTGGAAGTTTGATTCTAAAGACACTCCTTTTACGCCATAGGACTCCTACAACATATGAATCCAAGAAATATACATACAAGACTCTAACACGGATAGAATATATAACATAGGAGTCCAGTTCTTATGGACAGTTTTACTGTGGTCAGTTTTCCCCTTGCATGTACAATTTTTTCAATTAGCCATCCGTTCTCGAAATTGATCGCACTATTGGAAAGTTTATACATGGTAGATGAAAAGCTCCATACTTTGGTTCGGTTTCCGGCGACTTGGTCGCCAGAAATTTCTAAAACCCTATTTAGGACTACTTAATCCAAGGGGATTTATAACCCTTCGTTAAACGGTGATAACGTCGTCGGAATATCACCAAAATTTGAACATATACAATTCAATGTATAATCTTTCCAATGATGCGATCGATTTCGAGAATGGATGACTAATTGAAAAAATTGTCCACGAAAGAAAAAACTGACCACCGTAAAACTGACCATAGGAATGGTTCTGTATAACATAGAACCACATAGAATAATAGAGAAGTTGGGAGATGGTTCAATTCTTGCGCAATATTTATTTTATAAAATTTTAATTTTGGACTGTGTGCCAGTAAATTCTTCAAATTGAATCTGACAATGCACCATTGTCTAATTTGCATATTCTAATCATTGATCCAAAAATATCTAAATAAATTGGCTAGGTAACTAGTCTAGTTCCCTAGACCCTATGTACTGGAATCATTTTACTGAAATACAAATGATAAGATGAAAACCCACTCTTCAAAACCTCCTAACATCCCATATAACTCCAAAATCACGAGATAATTGGACGACTGACTTCCGCGTAAATGTTATTTTGAAATATAACCTTTTATTTTATTTTTTATTTATTTTTATTGTTCTTTTACTTAAAAGACATTAAAAGAAAAGGAAGAAAAAAAATAAAATACTGAACCGTCTTAATTCCTTCTAATCAAGTCAATCGCCGGAAGACTTTTTCAGTAACCATCTCCATCGAACGAAAAACCATCCAAATTGAAGAAGACGCCCTTCAACCTCGACTTGACTCGACTCGAATCACCTTCAATATGTCCCGGGATAAAACCACTGTTATTGTTAGACGCCGGATATGTCGAATCTCCGACCAACTGTCTGGCAAGAGTTGTTCAAATGCGCACACGGTCGACTCCTGTCGTCGGGTAAACCACGACTGCCGATAACACAGACAGCCGAGATTAACCCACTCTTCTATACGGGGCCATGCACGATCTATGCAGGGATTCCTATTAGTGCAGGGTTTATCATGAACTTCGTTTGCAACAATCTTGGTG
>JAOYMZ010031919.1:0-16483 GCA_025802335.1 Pinguicula primuliflora | reverse complement strand
GGAGATTCGGGCCATGATATGTTCTCATGCAGAAACGATTATTCTTCTGCAGATCTCAAGGTACTTATTTTAATATGTTACTGGACTGTACATTTTTTTTCTTTATATGATCTAGTAAGATCACTTTCATTGACTGAAATTCTGTAGGAAATACAATGCTACATATGCGGGAAACTTGGTCACCTGTGTTGTGTAGATTATGGCGATCCTGGTCCAAGACAAGCTTCTTGCTACCGCTGTGGCCTATCGGGTCATACTGGTTTGGTGAGTGCAGTCTACATCCTTGTCATTTTAATCTCATCGATGTTAATTTGGGCAAAGCTAAACTTTCCGACTCGAAAATCTTGATTCGTTTTATTCGTTTCGGCCACAAATTGTAGTGTAATACTTCTGCTTTAGGCTGGGTATAATTGCTAGCTACATTTTTTGATTGATGTATCTTAATATTAGCCAACTAAATATTTACAGCAGGATACTTTGCCCTCTGCCATGTCAATTTTTCTAGGATGTGAACATTGCTGATTTTATCTAGTTTGCGATGTTCCATTGTCATAGTAGGAATACTACCTGTATCTATCGTGCTCCTCTGTTCGATTTTTGATTTCCACGTCTAATGCTTTATTTATGAAATAATTTGTTAAAACCCTATATCAGAATTGGAATTCTGTGTGAGGAATGACATAAACTGAAGCAGAGACTTTTCTAGATTGTTAATTAACCAAGCTCAATGTACTTGCAATAATCTACAAAGGCGTTTGAACTAGTTTATTTCTGTAATTATTCTTGGGGCTTGACTTATATGCGCTGTTGTATCTTGGTATTCCTTTGCCTTACTGGTATGCTTGTCTAATGTTGCTTTCCCGCTCAGGCCTGTGCGAGTTACAGCAACAATGGAACTAGCATGGCATCTAGTTCCTGTTACACGTGTGGTTTACAAGGGCATTTTGCTCGTGAATGCACCAACTCAACAAAGGTATGTGACTTATCCCGAGGATCTTATCGTCCTTGAACTTGATTCACAATTAGTGAACACTTATATAGCTTTACAATGAGTTTGTGTATTTGTACGCGGCAGGCTCGCATCAGAAATCATGAGCCCTCCACACCCTCAACACCTAAGCTGAGATCTTCAAAGAACAAGAAGAAGCGGGATCCTGCGGTCAAATCTGCTCCGGCTGCTCTTTGTGAAAAGCATAAGAAGAAGAAAGCTCTAAATGGAGAACGTACTTCAGCTAGTAAACCAAGAGACAGGGGCAGATGGATGACAGAGGATCCTGGTAAAACCAAAACAAAATTTACTTCATCTGTGCAAATGAAATACAGAGGTGGATGGATGACTGAAGATCCTGGAGATTCTTACATTAATAATATAACGGCTAACAATTGGAGATTTATGGAGAGCCCGTCAGCGAGAAGATCTAATATTTTCAGCCATCATGGTGACTACGCATCAAGTTCTCGCTCTCCCAGAATGCATTACAATCTGGATTATAATGACTCAACACCCGATGGGTCTAGTAGATTCTTTCAGCATGGATATACAGCAACAAGATTTGCCAGGAACGATAACTTATGGCACAAGACTAAATTATGATCGATGGTAATAGGCGAAGTCATTGTTTTCTGCGTCACTATTCAGTACCAACAGAATGATGGTGGCCGATAAAGATTGCACATGATTCGGGTAATTCCCAGCAATGGACTAGATCTGTTTGCATCCCTGATGTTCGGTCAATGTGATCACTATGCGGAATGCTGTGTTTTCCCTTCTCAAAGACACTCAAATGCGCACGAGTACCTGGGAGATCATCAGAACTGGAAACCAGAGCAAAGGATAAGCGCAATCCATGTTTCTATTAAACTTGTGCTATTCCTATTCTTTTGCATTGTCTTGACATTTTCTGCATCATGTCTGCGAGAAATTTTCCTCTTAATGACATTTTCTGCATCATGTCTGCATGGAGCTGGACTATTGCATGATGCACAAATCAATATCTTGTTGGACAACAAATCTAGGCCGTAGAATTAAAACTTGATGGATCAGATCTAACAATCACTTAAGTCTGTCACGTGACTTACAAAAAATTGATCTCTTTCCCTCTTAATCCTGCCCATCATGTACCAATTCACCATTATCCCCTTCGAACTCTCCTCCATACACCACGGCGCCCCAACCTGCTTCTTCCTTGTTTGGCTCGCAAATTTCAAGCTCCTACTCTTCTCCTTCGATCAGGGACCTCTCGCAAGCAGACCGCCATTGTCACTCTAGCAGTTCGTATGTATCACTTATCAATTGCGATTCTGATCAGGGACTTATCAATTGCGATTATGGTCTTTTGTTATTTTCTATTTGATATTTTCATACGCCATCTTGAATATGACTTGTTTATTATGATGTAATGAGTTTATATAGATTTGTATGAACATGCTGGTGAAAAATGTGATCACACAGAAGGAACAATTTATATGGAGACACCAATAGCATCTTTGTACATCATATTGAGACTTGGTATTTGGTTTGTTTAAATTAACACCTTTAATTGACAGGAAGCTCTGTTTGAAACCGTATCTTTGAGCCTTGCATAGATGTGAAAAGAGACGAGGAATGACCTCCTTCCATTTGTCTCTTATTGTTTCAGATGTTAATTCTTTGTGCAATGTGAATGGCTGTAAATTGACAAACAAACAGTACTCTAAGTTGGCAGTGGGCACATTCTTGTGGTTCAATTTTTTCTGTGCATACTCAGAGTTCAATGTAATTCTTGTGATATACTTGTGTGATTAGTGGAAAAGCATTTGGAGATGGCCGATAGGTCATTGTAGAATTATATATTGTTTTGGTAGATATATGCAGAGTATATAATTGATGCCTGTTTTCATTGAAAAGATTCGTAACAGTTCTGTATCACTGTTTGTGAGGAATTATCTGAAAAATTGGAATAATCAGGAGCTATAGAATTTCTTCGATTCATATGCCTAGGTGTTTGATGTTTTCATCCCAAAATCTGAGCCTGGTAGAAGGAAATATGCTTTCGTACGATTTGTGAAGAACACGAGTCTTGAGAGAATTATTCGCCTAGTGAATGGTATGATTGTGGAAACAGGCCAACTGTTTGTGAGTAAGGCCAGAACACCAGAGGGAGATCAATCCACAAAACATTTAGGAAGCGGACCCAGTTCTACTCAATTTGCACCTATGGTCAAAAACTACACAGAGACTCACCTCTCACCTACTCAGACAAAGGATAAGGAGTTACTGCTCGAACTGACCTTCCTTCCAACTCCAGAGGAGTCTGCTTGGTTAGAACATTGCCTGGTTTGTGTCCCATCGCCTATTCTCGACATAAAATCCATCAAACTGATCATGGAGCAACAAGGTTATCAGGGAGGTAGTGTTGTTCGGTTAGAAGGAGGCGAGTGATGTTGAAACTGAAAGACAGAGAAGATCAGGCCAGAATGTTGGTTGATTCATCTACTGCAGGCAAACTGTGCATCTATAACCTTAGGCCTTGGCGATATATAGAAGGGAAGTTGATGCGTCCAGCCTGGGTACGACTTAGAGGAGTTCCACTACTATGTTGGTCCCCCCGATTTCTCAAAGGTTGGACATGTGGTTAGCATTGATGCTAAAACCCTGGATAAATCAGAAATGCAATATGCCCGTGCTCTACTGCTAACAGACTCCAGGAAATTGGTTAACTGGGAGATGAAGCTGCAGCTTCAAGCTAAGACCTTTACTGTGCAGTTTGATGAGGAATCACAACTGCATAAAACCCCTTGGCACAACACAAGCAACAGAAGATGGCAACGAACTGTGGCAGCACAACTCAACAAAGGAGACTGGCCAAACCTTATAGCACCACAGAATACTCCCAACGATGATGTATCTAGAGCTACTGCCGGCAATACAAGAGAGGAGATGGAAATGGACTGTAAGGGCCAGAAGTCTGCAGGGCAACACTCAACAGGCGAATCCTCAAAACACCAGGTACAAAAGGACGACGAAATGCAAAAAGGCTCAAGTATGGACATTAGTTTTAGTTTGTACTTTAGCTACATTTAGTTTGTACTTGAGCTACATTTAAACGGAGTAACCAAAAAGAAACTTTCAAAACATTAGTTTCATTAATGCCTTTTAATGTGTACTTGAGCTACATTTAAATTTGGTTTTCTGTTTGTTTTTTCATTTTTGGGTGATTGAGTAGGTTTCTTTTACTGGACAAGGGGAAACCCAGTCGATAAAACAACTCTAAGGGGGTCAGCTAATTTTTGCGATACAATGATGTGATCCAACACCATTTTATCTTTTTAACTAGATAGACGCTGCACTTGATCCTCAGTACAGAACAACAGCCGGCAGTATCCTTATATGATTTGTTATCTTCCATGTTTCGTTAAATATTTTCATTCATCTCTTCTCGTCATTTACTTGATAGGATCTGATCTTGTTTGTAAGTTGGTTACTATTGACTTTATTGAAACCAGAAATAAGCAGCGGAAATTATAGTGCAACTGTAATAACATAACAGTTTAGCAGTATGGATCAAGACAAGCAGAAGAATCTGGGAAAGCAGTAAATGCAAGAACCAGGGTGTGGTGGAAAGACGATTTGTTCATTCCACTTGTGTTTAGGGTTAGCCGCTTCGGCGGCTATTTATACATGTATCTATAGGTTTTCTACTGGGCCTCCGGCCCATATACAGATATATGTACTTAGCTATTCATTACATGCTTTATCATTATTTACATGACTCTTCATCTTTGTCCTGTGATGAGCAGATGGGCTCTTGGGCGATCAGTTGCTGAGTCCCGTTTTCTCTGATCTTCAACACGCTCCCGCAAGCTCGAGACGAAGGAGATAGGCCAAGTCTGAGCTTGGACATGAGATTGGAGAATGGAGCTAGCGACAGGGACTTAGTAAGAATATCAGCAGGCTGGAACTCCGATGGTATATATAGAGGCTGTATGAAACATGCCTTATATTGATCACGGGATATGTGGCAATCAATTTCCACATGTTTTGTGTTCTCATGAAAAACCAGGTTCATAGTTAAATGCAATGTTGCGTTGTTGTCACCATGAAGAGGAATAGCTCGATCAATGGATATACCAAGGTCCCTGAGTATATATGAAATCCATAGCAATTCACCTACGGTGGAAGCGATGCTGCGGTACTCGGCCTCAGCTGATGATCGAGAGACCATGGATTGTTTTTTGGTTTTCCAGGATATGGTGTCTTTGCCAAGTTGGATCAAATATTCGGTTAAAGACTGGCAAGAATCCGGACAGGCCGCCCAGTCGGAGTCCGAGTAAGCAATAAGCTGCAGATCATTGTCAGATGGGAAATATAGTCCAAGAGTTGGTGTGCCTCTCAAGTATCTGATGATGTGAATAGCAGCGTTCCAATGCGATTCCCGGGGTTGCTGCATAAACTGGCTCAAATTCTGCACGACATAACTGATATCCGACCTTGTGAAGTCGAGGTACAACAGCTTCCCGAGAAGACTCTTAATATTTGGATGGGTCTGAAAGCAGTTCTGTAGAATCTGTGTAGGAGAGTTTCAAGCCAGGCAGCAGAGGTGTGTAACTTGCCTTCGCATCTTGCATTCTCGTTTTATCTGTAATATCAGCCACATAACAATATTGGGTGATGTAAAGCCCTGTTGAACATGGAACAAGCTCAAGTCCTAGATAGTAATGGGCATCCCCCAGGTCCGTCAAACAAAAATGCCTCATCCAGAAACTATTTCACAGATTATGCAGTGGCGGCAGAGTTCCCCGTCAGTAAAACATCGTCCACATAGACTAATCGGGCAGTAAATGTATCACATGTCTGGAGAATGAACAGACAATTATCATTGGCAGACTGCTTGAACCCAAAAGTGAGCAGCTTATTAGTCAGCTCTCGGTTCCATTGGCACGAAGCCTGCTTGAGGCCATACAAGGACCATTTCAAGGGGCAAACCTGCCCAGTCCCAAATGCTGGATGACCCCGTGGCGGAGTCATGTAAACTTCTTCATCGAGATGACCGTGCAAAAAAGCATTGTTGATACCCAGTTGATGGATTGTCCAATCGCACTGCACAGCCACTACTAGCAGAATTCGAATGGTAGTATGTTTTGCCACCAATGAGAAAGAATCCGAGAAGTGAAGACCCTCAATCTGATAGTAGCCTTTCGCTACGAGACGAGCCTTGTATCTGGATATTGATCCATCTGGGCTACGCTTCAATTTGTACATCCACTTACTATCAATTGCGCGGCAACCATCTGGTAGAGAGGTGATGATCCAGGTATGATTGTTTTCAAGGGCCAGTAATTCATCATCCATGGCCTCTCTCCAATATTTGTCCTGTATAGCCTCAGAGTAGTAGCGTGGTTCATCATCCGACGTTATAGATAAGAGACATAGAGCTGAAGGCAAGCTGGGGGTTGTCGGACTCTGGAACCATGACAAGGAGGAACAAGTGATGTTGAGACATGTGATGATGCTGGCACTAGATTATCTAAAGGAATATCAGAAGTTGTTGTTGGGGAGATTGGCTAAAGGATGATAGGATCCAGAATTGGTATGTCAGGTGGAGTTGCTGGTTGTGGGAGAGAGGATTGTGCGGTAGTAGTTGCGGAAGCAGAAGATGAATCTGGGTTGCTGATTTGGTGGTTGATAATCGGCAGAGGGGTATTTGATGCTTGGACTGGAATGGAGGTGGATGTGGCGCGATAGGGAAAAACATCTTCGAAGAACAATACATCACGAGATATCAGCAGTTTGCGCCGGGCAATATCATACAGTTTATATCCCTTAGTAGTAGCTGAGTAGCCCACAAATACACAGCGGATTCCCTTATCAGATAACTTGTTACTCTGGAGTGTTGTTGCGCTGGCATAAGCCAAGCAACCAAAAACTCTCAAGTGTGTGAGATCTGGGGTCACTCCATATAATATCTCGTGCGGGCTGCACCATTTCAAAGAAGCTGTTGGGAGTTTATTTATGAGGTATGCGTAAGCAAGTACTGCCTCCCCCCAGAAGGTATGTGGTAATCCGGAGTGAATCAGTAATGTTCGTGCCACATCCATGAGATATCTGTGTTTCCTCTCGGCAACGTCATTCTGTTGAGGAGTATATGGAGCACTTCTGTGGTGTAGAATGCCCCAAGAATGTAGAAGATCCTGACATTCATGACCTGTGAACTCCGTTCCATTATCACTTTGCACCACCTGCACCTTAGCGGAGAACTGAGTTTCTACCAAGGCTAAGAATTGTCTTAGATAACTGGTAGCCTCAGCTTTGTATTTCATCAAGTAGACCCATGTGGCCTTACTATAGTCATCAACAACTGTGACAAAGTATGAAGCTCCAGTGTTTTATTTTGTTTTACAAGGACCCCAGATGTCAATATGAATCAACTGTGGGAAGGGTGTACAGGAAACCAGGGTGATTTTGATCAGATACCATATTGAAACAGAAATAAGCAGAGGAAATTATAATGTAACTGTAATAACAGAACTGTTAGCAGTATGTACCAAGACAAACAGAAGAATCTGGGAAAGCAGTAAATGCAAGAACCAGGGTGTGGTGGAAAGACGATTTGTTCATTCCACTTGTGTTTAGGGTTAGCCGCTTCGGCGGCTATTTATACATGTATCTATAGGTTTTCTACTGGGCCTCCGGCCCATATACAGATATATGTACTTAGCTATTCATTACATGCTTTATCATTATTTACATGACTCTTCATCTTTGTCCTGTGATGAGCAGATGGGCTCTTGGGTTGCTCAGTTGTTGAGTCCCGTTTTCTCTGATCTTCAACAGACTTCATAAGTCCCAACTCTTCTCGGTCAAGTATTTTCCATTGGTTGGCGTATGCCTTTGTCTATTATTACTTTTGGAACCTTTAACCTCCTCTTAGATTTGGTTCGCAATCTGGCACACACAGCCAACACTCAATTCATTACTACAACGTTTCGCTCTAAACTTGTGAAAGTTGCTGACAAGATATATGGTGTAACACAAGCAGAATTAGCTCCAATTTTAACCTCCCGAGCAGCCAGAATGAGTGGCCTTATGTGCTGATCGGAAATCCTGGCCATTGGATCGATTTCCGACGATCAGGATTAGAAGCATCATTTAAAGGTTTTGAATTGGTTTTGCCAAAAAATTTTAAAAAAAAAAAAAAAAAAAAAAAAAAAAACTGAAGGCATGAATCTGATCCTTCTCCAGAAAAATCTGCAGTTCACCAGCAATATTTTGGAAACAAAAAATATGTTCCTCTGATTGGGTTTTGGGGTCTCAATTTTCTTACGTGAAGGATTTGCAGCTCTATTCCCTTTTCGAATGAAGGGATCCAGAAAACATCCTCTTCCATATCAATTCCGCTTAATTGGCCCGCCAATCCACCGGGAATCATGATCGAAAATCCAATGGGGAGATGACGCCGAAGATCCACTCCTCCGCCCGGTGCCCAGCCCCGGCGTTGCCATTATCGGCGTCGTTGCTGGTGAACTGCAGGCGTTGCCAACATTTTGGAGATGACGCCGAAGATCCATTACTGATTTTTTTCTTTTCTCTTTTTTTTTTTTTAATTTTTTAAGTTTCGCGCGGTCAAAACCGACCCGCGAAACCGGTTCAAACCCGATAAAAAACCTGCAGGTTTTTTAAAATGATGCTTCTAATCCAGTTCCGACGGTCAGGATTTCCTTGCAGATAAGGAGAGTGACTCTGGATAGAGAGCCACTCTGGACAACTCCCAAAAGAAGACGCTTTAAAGTGTATCAAGCATGATCAGGGTCATGCTGAATGAGGTAAGCATCTGATTATTTCAATGATACTATCATTTGAATCCCCCCGCCCCCTTTAAGGACTGGCTATTGAAGTTTACAATATTGTGTGAACTTGCACAGAACATGGACACAGAATTGTTGAAGAGCAAAAAGCTAACTAACAGTAGACACTATCAAAGTTGGTTGGTTTTCATGAGGGTCTCTTTCAGCATATGTGGTAGTTATGCGTATGGATGGTAGTGTGTTTTAGGAACTAAATATGTATGTTTCAGTTAGGGCTGTCCAATCGATCTACCGGTACCGGTCCGGCGACCGGTACCGGTTATTACACGGTACACATTTTGGGCACCGGTACCGCACCGGTACAGGGCCGGTGCCAGTGCCCAACCGGTACCGGAGGAGTTTTAGACTGGTACCGGTACTGGTACCAACAGTATGTGGCTTAATTTGCCACATTTTGACCAAAGTATCCGGTATTGGTACCGGTACCGACAGTATGTGGCTTAATTTACCACATTTTGGCCAAAGTTGAATTGAGTGACTTGAGTCTTACTCTTGTGTCCCTGTAATCCTGTTACGAATACGATATCAAGATTATCAACGAACGAATCAACGAAAGCTACGATACGATATCAACGAACGAATCAACGAAGTTACGATACGATATCAACGAATGAATTAACTAAAGTTACGATATCAATGAATGAATCAATGAAAGTTACGATACGAGATCAACGAGTTCAGCAAGTACAAACCACAAGTTCAACAACAACAAGTCCGAAACCACAATTTCAACAAGTCCGAAACCACAAGTTCAAGTTCAACAAGTCCGAAACCAGCAAGATCAACCTCTGAGTAACACCTTCATTTTTGTTTGTTCAGCACAGACTCTATGTTGCACTTGATGCCGACCTTAAGGAAATGCAAGAAAGAGTGACCAGGCCAGTTTGTGAAGCATCAAGTATGGTCTATGGATAATCCCTCACTTCAAAACTATTTTATCCGTTCTTTGAAGAAAATGTTTTATAGATAGCAATCGTGTTCAATGAAGAGGTTGTCAATGTAACTGACGGTGAATGTGCATAGGCAAATATAAGCTCATGACCTCGAAATAAAATTCATTTTGTCTTTGCATGATCCTTACATATTTCAGACTCATGTCTTTCTTTTCAGATTTCTGAGGATGTGTGTTCGAACTGCTCCTGACGTTTAAATTTACGCTTCTTATTTCAGTTAGGTGAATATCGGTTTGGTACAATTTTCAGTTTACTCATATTTTACCTTATCCCATTTTACATTTTCAGTATAGTTGATAATTTGGTGTGGGATCAGTCCACCTTCTTACAGTTATTTACAACGGTATCTCTGTAGAAGCCTTGACATCGTCCTCAGCCTCAACCTGCTGTTTGAATCAGGTATTGTTTATCTTATCTATGGTGTACGACTTTTTTCAACTCATTGCATTTTAATTTTTTTTGGCCTCTTCTTTGCCTCATTGCATATCAGGAACATATTCTTCTTAACTATAACACTCAATTTTAGTTTCAGTTGTTTTGCCTCATTCCGTTATAAATTTTCGTAATACAGTTTCAGTCGTGTGACCTTCTGTTCCTTTAATTCATCTATAACCTTACCCCTCATGTGATCCCTTCCTTTATTTGTTGATGTGTGCAACTTCATGTTACTTCCTGATTTTGCTTTTTTCCCATACTACCAGACACATGTACTGTTTCATACGCATTAATTGATTTCATTTTTCGGATAGTATAACAGCATCAATGCCCCATCCAATTGATTCTTGCTTGGAATATGGAGAGAGAATGAAAGGCAACCGGGTCAAGTGCAGATTCCGTGGAAATCACCACATTCAAGTACCATCTTACTTCTATTAACCAACACTGTATCAGACCATGCACCAGCGCTTAAACTTTTGCTTCCTTCTTTTGGTATATGCTTCCAGATTTTATTTCTACCTAACAAGATGACCTACTCTTCTCTGAGTATTCATTCTTCTAAAATTTCAGGTAAGTGTTATACAGTTGCAAGTGGATACATGTTTGCACATATGAGTTCAACAAGTTTTTGTCTGTGCTTTGGAACTGATGATTCACTCTTCCGAACAGTATGTGAATTAATAACGTGCAAGGATTATTTGTTGTTTGTTTCTATATTTTACCTTAGCCAAACCAACTATTATTGTGACAAAATGGTTATGATATATTCTAATCTTTTGTACTCTTACAGGTGTGTCCCCTTTAGAATTATGGGAATGTGTTGCAGAGAGCTTTGCCAATGTCATATCAATACTTGCATTCATGTGTACTTTTGTGTGACTCCCGAAGGAGTAATGGAGTTTCCTCTTTTGCATTTTGCTTTTCTTCCTTAAACGTGGTATGTTAGACATACAGATGACTCTTGGCAATTTTATAATGTTGAATCCTAGATGTGGACAAATATTGCATTCGTGCTCGGAACCGTGTCCTGAGGGCACGTACATGATTGTTCCATTACTCACATCTTTGTTTTTATTCGTAACTGTTAGATTCATTTTTGTTGTTCTTTTTTTGCTAACTATCTTCTTGTTTATTTTGCTTAATTCCATTCTTTTGGCAGGGATGACAAAGACGGTGATTCTTGGGTTGGAGAAGTCGAGAGCTAAGTTGGAGTTCAACTTGGATTCGACATTATATTATTAATTATATAAGATTATTTTGTACTCATTTGTATAGATATTCTTGCTAAGTTATGTTAGTTAATATTTCACTCGGAATTAAATGTAGTTGACATTGTTTCTTTTATTATTTACATTCTTTGTTTACTGCAAATTTAATTTTTTTTAAAAGTTCACTATTTTCATATAAAATTGGACAAATCCCAAGTCCCTGCTATTGGCAAATACGCCTCCGATAAGTCCAGCTTCATAATTGCAGTGAGTTCTCGAAACTTACGGGTAATATTTTAGTATTTATACAATTGGAAACAAGGTTCATAATTTATTTTTATAACATATGATGCAAAATGTACAACCACAATCTTCACAAGAACAACCCGCAATAGCGTTGAGAAAGAAGGGAGAAAAAACGAAATCAGCAATCAAATCCACCCCCAAAATCACCACCATCAGAAATCGCATCTCCGATTAACAATCCGCCGAGTGCGCCGCCGAGCAGCCCGGCGCCTAATCCCATACCAAACTTGTTCTTCCTCGCTGGCTGCACGACCGGCTGTGGCGGGTAACCGTACCCCGCCTGCGGCGGATAGCCGTATCCGGGCGGTGGAGGCGGCGGGTAGCCGTATCCCGTAGGAGGAGGAGCTGTGTAACCGTATCCTGCCTGGGGATGAGGAGGATATACTTCGGTCGGCGGTGGATAAACTCCACTTCCCTCTGCTCTAGCGTATTGAGCCGGCGGCGGATACATCCCAGCGTGAGGATAACTGGAACCGGGTCCAGCCGGATAAGCCATGACTGGATGATCATCTTTCACCGGAGGCGGCGCCATCGGAACCCCCGACCCATACGCCGGCGCTCCGGCATCGGCGACAATATTTTTCTCGCTGAATTTATAGCTAAAAGAAAGTTGTCCTTTAGGTTTCCCGTCCGATTTCCTGACTTGGTAGCTGACGAAGACCTTCCCGTCGGCTCCTCCCTTGGTATCCAGAAGTTCTTTGATGGGCACGATGACCTGGCCGACGTCTCTGTCCCCGAAAGCCCGCTGACACACGAGCTTGAAATCCAGCGTGAGGCGGTTCATCCGCAGCACCGCCTCGTCGATCGTGAACTTCATCGGGAAATTCCATGTGGGATTCGTGTCTCCGTCGCGATCCACCGGCGATTTTATCTTCTGTTTCGTATTCTTGTCCCCGCCGGAGATGGAAACGACGGCGTACACATCCATTTTCGTCAACAAGTTGACTTTGTTGAGATCCGCCGCGGATTGAAGAGTCACTTCTAGAGTTCGATGCGCCATTTTCCTTTCTCCTGATTCCCAAATACCCAACAACTCTTCCTGATCTGCAGATATTTCTGAATTCTGATTCAACTCCCAACAAGGAAAAATCGGATCTGTATTTCTAAAACAAATTCTGGGATTGGATCGCAATAGCGGTTATTATATACCACAGATAATTGGTCAGAAGGAGGAAGTGCATAGGAAGCAACTTTAAGAGAACAGCGTAAGCGTGTGAACTACCTCATGAGTTGCCTTATTCAAAGGGCAAAATCGCAAAACTGTATATGAATTTTGTTGGATATTATATTAAATTGGTGTTGAATTTAGTTGCACAAATGGTGGGCTTACACCAATTCCGTAAGCCCAGCTAAAAAAATCAAATTAAAGAATAACTTAAATAAAAAAAAATAAAAATTGATAATGTTTTTGAAATTTTAATATCATATATCATTAGGAACTTGACCTAAATTTTTATATTTAGCCTCATAATGCACCGATGTTAGCGTGATCAATGAGAGAGCGACACATCAGCAAGAATGGGGTGTAATTTAGCACGGTCTCTTTTCCTTTTTTTTTCTCTTTTTAATTCATATTTTATTATATTTAGTTTTCTCTCTCATACATTTTTTACAATTGGATATGTGTGGCGAATCGCTTATCGTTTGTCGAAACGGACTACACCATAATAATCAGCATGTTGCGAGGTTTGATTTGAGATGTGATTTGATATGGTTTCGACATCGTTTCAACGATAGTAATTTCACACACCGGTAATTTTACACATCAGTGACTTCAGCCACGGGCAGTAACTAGTCTATATATTAAGATAGGATCTTTTTAACTTCAAAATTTCGGACTATTTTAGCATGGCCAATCAGAAGATGACACTTCACCATTATTATAGTGTAGGTTAGCAGAATTTTTTAGTAGTTTCTTTTTATTTATTTTTTTGTGTTACGTGTATCAGTTTTTTTATTGTTTTTTTTTTTTGCGTCCTTTTTTTTATTTGGTCATTTTTGTTTCTTTTCTTTTCTCTCTCCTACTTCATAACAAAATTGAATTTATTCTGTGAACTGCTTATCATTCTTCGAAATGGAGATCGCCATAATTACCAGATGCATCGTCCCCTTTCATATGACATGCGACTTCATATTATTCCGACGTACTTATCCATTTTCACACGGATAATTTTAACTTCCGACTCGGGTCATTTTACGTTCAGCCACGGATTATTCTATGTATCAGTGACATCAATCACGGGTAACTTTAGACACGGGTCATTTTACGTCCGGACATGGGTCATTTTACGTTTTCGCACGAGTCATTTGACGTACCAGTGACTTCAGCCACGGGCAATATTCTAATTTTATTTAAAATATAATAGAAAAAAATAAAGAAATAACAAAAGATAACAATGAAAATTTACTGAAAAAATAAAGACAACACTAAACTTAATAATCATTACACATGTTTTTTTTTCCATTTGTAATCATTGAAATTAAAATATAAACCTAATTCTAAAATACTTGTACGAAGATAATTTCACAACATGTCATAAATTTGTTACGGCGGTTTTCCACTCAAAAATCATAAAATTATAACAATATGCATTAAAACTACAATTTTTTTCAATATTTATGGTTGATGAATTTAAAATATAAGAACACTTAAGAAATTTTCGTTCTGAGAAAATTTCAGAGCAAGTCATTAATTTTATTTCAAAAAATTTAATTCAAAACTTTTTGTTGGCCTTCAATCAACAAATTAAAATTCATGATTTTTTTCCAAAACACAAAAATTAAAATTGATATTATATCTTAATTTAAACAATAAAAAATTGCAAAATAATTTATATACCGAATTTAGTACATTAAATTTTTGGTATGTCTACCATTATTCAAAGAATTATAATATTTTATTATATGATTTACATCTATTAAATTTTATATGTAATTAATTTTTTTATTTATATTATGTAAAATATCATATAGTAAAAAATTTCCAAATTTTTAGGGGCATGTGCTCGTTAGGCCTTCTTATATCCACTGGTGGGCTCCACCAATGTACGAATTTTTTTGACACGGTAAAGAACCCTAATTGCCACTTTACTTCTATTTTGATCTACTAAGACCCGATTTAGTAAATTTGACTGATGACTGATAAGGTAATTATTGGTTAATAAGGTGATAGGAGAATGATAAAATGACTAATGAGATGACTGATTTGATTAGACTTATTTCGCAAATTTATCTGATAAGTTGAATGATTTTCGTAAAATAACATAAATAACATTATTTTATATTATTGCATTTTTTAATAATATTATTTATTACAATTATTATTAAATAAAAAATATTTTTAACTTTAATAATTCTTATCTATTGTTTAAATAAATAGTTACTATTTTAAATATTAGCAATAAAATTTAGAACCATGAAAATAATATACTCATGGTAGAGGCGTGTATGTGTATAATGTAAATGGTAAAATTAGAATGAAATATTTATAAGTCACTTTATTTTTTAATCAAGTTTAAAAAATATCTTTTCAAATCAGTTATCTTATAAGTCAGAAGTTGGACGTTCACGTAACAGACTTATTTTGTAAAATTAATTTATAAGGCAGAATTGACTGATAAGGTGACTTATAAGGCGACGCTAAACACAACCAAATTCTAACAAAATAAATATATATTTTTAAATTTTAATGTTCTCTCGTCCCCCCAAAAATTATTTATTTTGTGGTATCATTTTTTTTTGAATAAGTGAGTAAATTTTATTGATTAGTATTTTCGTATTTACATTCTCATCTCTTCCTATTATACTAGTGGCTATACAATGTATACAATTTGCGCGCCAGTCCACCAGCCCAATATGGATGCCCAGTTGATTATTTGCCCACAGGATTAGCTAGCTTCTCTATTGTACTTGGGCAAATGCTGATTGCAGATCCAGAACCTCTTGATGGAAATCGTTACATTCGGCAGCTTCCACAATCCCCACACCATCTCTTGCCAGATTATCGGCCATATTCTCGTTAGCACTCGTGGAATAGCTGAATTTTGGGCCAAATTAACCAGTTGCTCCCAATTTGTTGCCAAGGGCAGTGACAGTTCAAGCCAGTCAAAACAGAGCTCCCTGGTGTTGCATGCGATCGGACATGATTATAATAGATAGTCCACACCATCTCTTGCCAGATAAGGCATGCTTATCAATATCGTTGAGGTAGAGATTAGGAAACTGTTGTGAAAATGATTTTTCCCCCAGTCATATGTCTAACCATAATCTTGTATATGCATCATTGCCCACAGAATGTATTATGTTTGCTTTGAAACAATCTGTTGTTATTACATTTTTGCAAACGTCTCCATACCATATTGAGGAATGAGTCTTTACTATTCTGCTTGCTGATAGTAGCGGTCCATACAATGAATGTATCACTTGCTTCCAAAGTCCTGAATCCTAAGCAATTAGGCGAAATCCCCATTTTCCAAGTAAGGACAAGTTGAATTGCTTTAGGGATTCAACACTCAGCCCTCCTTTAGATTTGGGCAGGCAGACTACTTTCCAAACTATCCATTTAATTTTACGTGAGTCTGCAGCTTTTTCTCCCCATAAGAACTTGGATAAAATACCTGTCACCTACTTTAGAATCCCCATAGGAGCTTTGTAAACAGAGATGTAATAAAGTGGTATAGATGATAAGATAGAATTGATCAAGGTTATCCTTCCACCAATGAAAATGTACTTTTT
>JAOYMZ010031908.1:0-16485 GCA_025802335.1 Pinguicula primuliflora | reverse complement strand
CTTTTTTATTTTTATTTACAGGGAGGAGATAACATAAAATAAATTGTCCACCTTTGCCTTAAAAATATTGCTGCATGCGACGCCTCACTTCGGCTGAAGCATCTCACTCGAAGTCTCGAACACAAGTTGTCGCCATTAATTTGACAATAGCATCCAGCCAATGTATGATCCCATCCACTAGTAGAAGTAGTTATGAACACAGGTTGTCGCCATTGATTTTCCTCGGTGGCTCTCTATGCGCCGTAGATTGATTCAAGTATCTCTTCTCTTCTTTCTTGTCGTTTTCATTTCCATTGCAAGTAAAAATTAATTATAGTTTCCCCCGCCCCCACAGTACCATATATATATTATCTCCAGGCAGGTTGTGTCTCTCCATCTCTTCCTCCCTTGTCAATGCATCGGGTTTCGACCTTCGTGTAAACCAAACTTGCTGTGTTGCCTACTTCCACATCTCACAATCGTCTTCCATTTGACTGCCACAAACAATATCTTCGACATTCATCAAAAAATGGATGGTGGAAATTAACTCATCCACTGCAAACTTGAGTAAGCTGCAAGAGTGCACAGGTACACATAGTGCAAAAATTCTTCTTTCTTTTTTTCCCACCACAATCTTGCTACCTGGTATGACTTTATGCTCAAAATATTCTGATTCCAGTTGTTCTTTGATTGATTAGTGTTTTTCTCGCCTTCTATTGGCGCCGGCTGTGCTCTCTTCTCTGTATGTCGAAGTTCTTTAGGAAGATTTAGTCTTTCCTGGTGATGTGTTATTCTCTATACCTCGGAAGCTTTATAGAACCCATATTTTCTGTCCGTTCGTTTTACTGGACTGGACAAGATACGGACTTTGTTTTTCCCCTAATGTTGTGCTGCATGATTGATTTAAAGAATTTATGTTATTAATTGATTCTAACAATGGGGTATAATCTCTACTATACAGATGATATTGTGAGTAGCTTAGTCATTTTTTAATGTTCTGAGCTATCCTGTTCTCTTCAAGGTTTCTACGGATGGGGAATTGTTGTTGAAAACTCAGAACAGAAGCAGATAAATTGATGGATTCTGTAACTTGGGTGATTGCCAATAAAATGTCACCGTCCTCTTGGGTCACTACACTTTCATGCTCAGCCTCTGGTGTGCAATCAGGCGATTCGGTTTCTACTGTTTTTCAATGGATCAGATTCATTTTCCTCTCTCCGTGCCCCCAGAGGTTACTTTTATCTGCTACCAACATATGTTTCTTGGTTATTATGGTTGCATTAGCCATTCAAAAGCTGTGGTCAAAATTTGCTTCAAATCGAAGTTCGGGTTCAGAAATTAATGTTCATCTGATTACTATTAAGAGAGATATTGTCAGAACCAATGTGTTCTTCAAGCTTGGTCTCATAGTGACTATACTTTTAACAGTCTCTTCAGTTGTTCTAGGCATTCTATCTTTGTTTCGAAGTACCGAGTTTCCATGGAAGATCGTAGATGGTTTGCATTGGCTATTACAAGCAATTACGCATGCAGTAATTGTAATACTAATAGCTCATGAGAAGAGATTCAGAGCGTTGAGGCATCCGTTGATTCTTCGGATATATTGGATTGCTGAGTTTGTTATATTAGGGTTGTTCTTTGGTTCAGGGCTAGTACGCTTGATCTCATTTCAAGAGAGTGGTGCTAACTTGAGATTTGATGACATTGGTTTGGTAGTTGTTTTCCCGTTGTCCATCATTCTTCTTATCCCAGCAATCAAAGGCTCTACTGGGATTCAAGTTATAGGGGACTCGGAATCGGTAACAGATTCAGATACAAAAAATGAGCCGGTTCTACGCAAATCCCATGTAACAGGATATGCTTCAGGTTCTATCATTTCGAAAACATTTTGGCTTTGGATGAATCCCCTTCTGGAGAAGGGGTACAAGTCCCCTCTCACTATTGATGATGTGCCGTCACTTTCACCAGAACACAATGCTGAAAAAATGTCTCAGCTATTCCAAAAGCATTGGCCTAAGCCTGAGGAGAAATCCAAGCACCCTGTCGTAAAAACGTTGGCCAGATGTTTCTGGCAGCACTTTGTATTCACAGCTGCTCTTGCAGTAATGAGGGTATCTGTCTTGTATGTTGGGCCTATGCTGATCCAGAGGTTCGTTGATTTTACATCTGGGAAAAGGAGTTCTCCTTATGAAGGATACTATCTGGTGATCACTCTAATGGTTTCCAAATTTTTTGAAGTTCTATTCTCTCACCAATTCAACTTCCATACACAAAAACTGGGAATGCTCATTCGTTCGACGCTGATTACTTCCTTATACATAAAGGGTTTGAGGCTTTCGGGCTCAGCTAGACAAGCGCATGGAGTTGGACAAATTGTGAACTACATGGCTGTTGATGCTCAGCAGCTCTCTGATATGATGTTGCAGCTGCACTTCTTATGGATAGTGCCTCTGCAGTTAACTGTGGCTTTAGTCATCCTTTATCAGTACCTCGGAACTTCAACAGTTGCAGCATTACTTGGCCTTATCTCAGTAATCATATTTGTTCTTGTTCGTACTAAGAGAAACAACAATTTCCAGTTCAACATTATGAAGAACCGGGATTTAAGAATGAAAGCAACGAATGAGATGCTTAACTACATGCGGGTCATAAAATTCCAGGCTTGGGAAGAACACTTCAACAAGAGGATTCAATCGTTCCGTGAAACAGAATATGGATGGTTGTCCAAGTTCATGTATTCAGTGGCTGCAAATATTATCGTCTTATGGAGCACACCAGCACTAATTGCTACAGTTACATTCGGAAGTGCTATTCTTCTAGGCGTCCCTCTTACTGTTGGAACTGTTTTCACAGCCACCTCATTGCTGAAGATGATGCAGGAGCCAATCAGGACTTTCCCTCAGTCTATGATCTCTCTTTCACAGGCGATAATATCTTTGGAAAGGCTGGATAAATTCATGACCAGCAAGGAGCTGGTGGATACATCCGTGGAGCGAGTTGAAAGGTCGGATGGGGACATTGCTGTGAAAATGGAAGATGGGACTTTTAGCTGGGATGATGAAAATGGTGAAGAAGTGGTGAAAAACTTGAACTTTGAGATAAGAAAAGGGGAGCTTACAGCTATAGTTGGGATGGTAGGATCAGGAAAATCCTCTCTTTTAGCTGCAATTCTTGGTGAGATGAATAAATTATCTGGAAAGGTGAAGCTTCTAAGTTTTTAAATCTCTGAACTTTTTAGTCAATGAAATTCTTTACATCATGTAGTTTGAAAATCGGTTTTTTTTCCCCTAAAAGCTGCTCATTCTTTGCGCAGGCTAGAGTTTGTGGGAGCACTGCATATGTTGCGCAAACCGCCTGGATTCAGAATGGGACAATCCAGGACAACATATTGTTTGGTTTGCCAATGAACCGAGACAGGTACAAGGAATCTATTCGAGTTTGCTGCTTGGAGAAAGACATGGAAATGATGGAATTTGGAGATCAAACTGAGATTGGAGAGCGTGGTATTAATTTGAGTGGCGGGCAGAAACAGAGGATTCAACTTGCTAGAGCAGTTTATCAGGATTGCGATATTTATCTACTTGATGATGTGTTCAGCGCCGTTGATGCTCATACGGGATCTGAAATATTCAAGGTGATTTGTGCTCAAATTCAATACTATCATAGGATATCCTGTTCATTGTGTACTGACATTAATCTGTTTCTTTTCCCCAGGAAACTGTGAGAGGGGCTCTTGGAGCCAAGACCATTATACTGGTTACTCACCAAGTTGACTTCTTGCATAATGTTGATCAGATCCTAGTAAGAATCAAGCTATTTGCACTTCAAATAATATTTTATATCTGTTTTAAAATGATGCACTAGCTTTAGTTTCTGATAACAGGTAATGAGAGAAGGCATGCTTGTTCAATCCGGAAAATACGATAGCCTTCTTGAATCTGGTTTGGATTTCAAAGCTCTAGTCTCTGCTCATGATGCCTCAATGGAACTTGTTGATGTGGGTACCAAACATGAGAGCAAAACTGCACCGCCTATAGCAGCTCAAAATTATTCCCGACGTGGAGAAGAAAATGGAGAGCATAAGTCGCAAGAGAAATCCGATCCTAATAAGGGAAGCTCTAAGCTTATCAAGGAAGAAGAAAGAGCAACTGGAAAAGTCAGCTTGAATGTTTACAAGTTATATTGGACCGAATCTTTTGGCTGGTACGGGGTGGTGTCCGTTTTATTCCTTTCCTTGGCTTGGCAAGGGACTTTAATGTCCACTGATTATTGGCTGGCTTATGAAACTTCAGCAAAGAATGCAGAATCTTTCAGACCTTCTTTCTTCATCGAAGTATATGCCATTATCTCGATGGTTGCCTTATTTCTGATTGTTCTGAGGAGCACTTTAGTTGCAGTTATGGGATTGAAGACTTCACAGCTTTTCTTCAAACAAATTCTTCATAGTATTCTGCATGCTCCTATGTCGTTCTTCGATACCACGCCATCTGGAAGAATTCTAACTCGGGTATATATCACTGAAACTCTCTCTCGCTCCCACTCTCACTCACTTTATGTTCTTAAAATAATATCAGGCAATCACACAGGTTTTTATCTCATGCTTTTCTCTGTTGCAGGCATCGAATGATCAGACCAATGTTGATATTCTGATTCCTTTCTTTATGAGTATATCAGTTGCAATGTTCACTACCTTGCTGAGCATCATCATTGTCACTTGTCAATATGCTTGGCCGACTGTCATCTTTCTAATACCACTTGGTTGGCTTAACTTCTGGTTCAGGGTATGTATCCATGCCTTTGAAATGTTCTAATAATTAGATTTAACTGTTATCGTGAATTCTTACCTCTGTTGATTTTTTCCAGGGGTATTATCTTTGCACATCACGTGAACTGACTCGATTAGACTCCATCACAAAAGCTCCTGTGATTCATCACTTCTCCGAGAGCATCACTGGTGTTATGACGATTCGATGTTTCGGGAAACAGGAATCCTTTTGCCAGGACAATGTGAACCGTGTAAATGCAAATATCCGCATGGATTTCCATAACAATGGAGCCAATGAGTGGCTGGGGTTCCGTTTAGAACTTATAGGAAGCTTGGTCCTCTGCCTGTCTGCTATGTTCATGATTGTTCTGCCAAGTAGTGTCATCAAACCAGGTACGCTTCTTGTTTGTTTTCTTACTTCGTTTCTACAGTATGCTTGACATTAGGCTTTATGGGATCGATAATGGTAGATATACTTAATATTTTTATACTTAATTATGTATATCATATAAAAACGACGTCGTTTCACATACAACTACTATGAAATGAGGTCGTTTCATATGTTATGCGTAATTAAATATAATAACATTAAGTATACCTAGCATTTTTCTTATGGGATTCACTTGGTTTCATTTTCGTTTCAGAGAATGTCGGTTTAGCACTTTCGTACGGGCTGTCACTAAATGGTGTTCTATACTTTGCAATATACATAAGCTGCTTGTTGGAAAATAAGATGGTTTCAGTTGAAAGGATCAAGCAATTCACCGTAATACCCTCTGAGGCAGAATGGAGGAAGAAGGACTTACTCCCCCCTCCTAAGTGGCCTATGCATGGAAACATTGAACTAAAAAACCTGGAGGTATATAAAACAGATAAATCATATCTACTATTTGCTACTGCTTTTTTTATAGGTAATATCGCTGAGAGGATTTGAACCCGTGATCCGTGAGTGCATTTGTCATATTTCATTTATGCTGGATTTTCTAATGATATTTTCTCATTGATGATGAATCTCTTAGGTGAGATACCGTCCTGATACTCCCCTGGTCATTAAAGGAATCACGCTGAGCATACCCGGGGGCGAAAAAATTGGTGTTGTTGGCCGTACTGGTGGTGGGAAATCAACTCTGATACAGGTTCTGTTCCGATTGGTGGAGCCATCAGGAGGAAAAATCATCATCGATGGCATTGATATCTCAGTACTGGGACTCCATGATCTGAGGTCCCGCTTTGGAATCATTCCACAAGAGCCTGTTCTTTTCGAAGGGACTGTGAGAAGCAATATCGATCCCACAGGGCTGTACTCGGATGATGAGATATGGAAGGTAGTTAATAAGCTTTGCTAGTCTTAGATTCTACTGTTGTTCGTGTTTGCATTTCTCATTAAGGCTCTTCATCTGTATAGAGCCTTGAACGGTGTCAGCTTAAAGATGTGGTGACTGCAAAGCCAGGGAAACTAGATTCAACTGGTACGTTATGTCCTTTTCTGTGCGGTCAGTGCCTACCTAGCGCGGGTCCTTCGAACAGAACATAAAATACCACTACCTGAACCTATGCTATGACCTTAATTTATGATCTCATTTTCCCAGTCCTGGACAATGGTGACAACTGGAGCGTTGGCCAGAGGCAGCTTCTGTGTTTGGGAAGAGTGATGCTAAAGCGAAGCCGTCTTCTGTTCATGGATGAAGCAACAGCCTCCGTTGATTCCCAAACGGATGGCGTGATCCAGAAGATCATCCGGGAGGACTTTGCCTCATGCACTATCATCAGCATTGCTCACAGAATACCAACAGTGATGGACTGTGATAGGGTGCTGGTTGTGGATGCAGGGAAGGCAAGAGAATTTGATAAACCGTCTCGGTTGCTCGAGAGACCATCGCTCTTTGGAGCGTTGGTTCAGGAATATGCTAGCCGATCATCAGAGCTTTGATCCTTTTCACCAATATGGCAAACTGTACCATGGTAGAATACCTTGGCTTGTGTGGACTTGGAGGGTTTGTAGGAAAGGAAGTTGAGAATAAACTTCATGATTTATAGTACGCATGTCTAAAATTATTTGTTGCTTAACGCACATGTACACACAGTGACTTACCTATACTGAACGCGCACATCATGGCCTGAAGCGAGATCACAGCAGACTCATTAGCAATTAGCACCGATTACGACTTTATTCTGCCATAAAATATTTTTTAAAATAAAATGACATTGTTTTTTGCCGTATACAAAATTAAGTACACTAACCATTTCTGGTCTTAAAATTCGGGCAGAAATGTTTAGGTTTGCATATGTAAAGGATTTGATAGGGGATATTTCTTAAATATTTATTAAATTTTACTAGTGTATATTAAAAACAAATAGTCAAAAAATGATTCCTTTTATGTTCCTCTACAGTCATACTATGCATTTTTATGGTAGGAGTGAAGCAACCGGAAATGGGTGTGTTTCTCTACGGTCTGGTTTTCATTCTGCCCAAAGAATTCAAGGTTATGGGGTTATGCTTTTTCTGCCAGTGAAAAGAATTGTGCTCAATATCCTCCTTCACACACACACAAAAATAAATCGTAAGTTTCAACCGTGTAATTGTATTGTACTTAGTATCCTCCCTTATTATTGACCACATCATGGACGGGTCCATATAGGTGCTTGGGGAAGTCCAAACACCCCAAACAAAACATTTATGTAGATCATAGTTAATGAATGGGTGAGTTGGAGAGAAAAAAAAAAGTTGAGTTGCAGAGAAGAGGAAGAAGGGCAAAGCCACAAAGAAGAGGAAGAAAGGGGAAGAGGAAAGGGATAGAAAAAATAAAAAAATGTTTTTCTTGGAAGTGTTGAAAAAAGGGTATCGGATTCAAAGTCTATTTTACTCCAATTGCTAGATTTCAATGGCTCCTTCAATAAACAATTATTGCAACGAATGTAAATACTCTCCATTATTGCCCCGTATTTGAAAAGATACACAAATGGAGAAACCTGCAAATAAATGTCCAAAATGAATCACTATTTTTGGGCGATTCTTTAATCACCGACTATAGATGGCTAATCGGCTGTTTTTATTTATTTTTTTAATTTTGATTTTATTGATAGCTAAGCAATTATACAAAACTAACCCCAAAAGTGAGAATAGTTTGAGCGTACAATCACCAAAAAATAAAGCACGCATTAGTGTTTCTTGAGGCGGCCGCGCATGCACTTAGGAGTGGCTTGTTGTGGTTTAGTCATTGCTTCCTTGTCCTGGCTAATCGGTTGTTTTTGAGTGAGAAGAGATCATTTTTTTGGTAAAATTTTTTATGGAGCGTTGTGAAGTTGAGAGGCTACAAATTAAAGGATAATTATGCATATTGATTCAATCCAAGCAATTTCAGCTTTAACCTCAAGAAATAAAAAAAGCTTAAAAACTCTAAAACAATAAAACTCTACAAGTTCCAACTCATCGGTATAAGAACAATTTTGGCTATTCCTTGATCATAAATTTCATTAAATTTTTTTTCTAGAGTTAAGTAGTCATTTATAGTTTTTTATAAATTTTTGGCAATAAAGCATGAAAAATTTCGATATCTTACTTACAGACTTTACATCAGTGCGGTCAATTTCAACCTATTAGGTCATCCAATTAAAACCTCCTTTCGCCAAACCCATGTATACATCTTTTTTGTAATTACTTATTTGTCACTTGATCATTGTGTGCACAAATCGTGCATAATTTTTGCTTGTCATACACATTTTTGAAATCGATCGCACCATTAGAAAGCTTATACATAAGAGATGAAAACCCACATATTCTAGCACGGTTCCCGCACATTGTCAACGGAATTACTAAATCCCTTTACCCTTGGATTAAGTTGTTCTTAGTTAATTTTTAGTCGTTGAGACCGTGCCAGAATATTGGGATTTACAAATGAGCACCCACAGTTTCAATTTCCTTGATCCGCCCTTGGACCAGATTATGCACGGTTTCTAATGAAAAAGAATTGAGAACTATGTATTGTGCATTTTTATCATTCAGGAATAGGTGTGATGAATAATTACTCTGGTCCTGTACTCGGTTTACAACAGAATTAGCTTGAATTTCATTATCAGACCTTAAAAGACCTAGTGTCTTCTGTAATGAAAGGAAGTCTCGCACACTGCCCCAGGTTTAATAATAGCCGATTAGCCAGAATGCTCCTTCGGTCGATTACAAAGTTACCAACAGTCCTCTACCCACTTTTCGACAATCGACACTAGTCTTCCTTTCCAGCTTCGACATTTTTTCATCTTATTTCTTCCTCTTGATTCTTCTTCCAATCTCTCATGGCCGACCCAGATCCACCGAGATCGAACTCCCTATTATCTCACGCACAACATGGAGATTTAGATGCATTTTACTCGTCTCTCCAGGGATCCCCTAGTTTTCTAGATGCATTTGAGAGATCCACTCCGGTCAAAACACCACTACACGCTGTTGCAGAAGGTGAATACACCCGATTTATGTTGGAGATGCTTCATCTTAAGCCCTCCTTCACAAGGAAGCTCGACGCCTCAATTTTCACGCCGTTGTATCTTCTGCCGGTGAATCTTGTGCAATGAACAGATGGTGAAGAACCATCTTACCCCCAAATCCTTTCACCCGAAGAAGGCTGAGATCTTCTTTCACCATTTCGGTAGTTGTTGCATATTTTACCTTGGCCACGGCTAAATGCAATGGCGTGAAAATTGAGGGGTCAAGCTTCATTGCGAAGGAGGGCTTCAGATGAAGCATCTCTGACACAAATCGATTGTGTCCACCTTCTGCTGCGGCGTGTCGTGGAGTTTTGACCCAAGTGGCTCCGTCAAATGCATCTAGCAAACTAGGGGATCCCTGGAGAATCGAGTAAAATGCATCTAAATTTCCATGAGAAGTGAGGAGGAAAATGCATCTAAATTTCCATGAATGTCTTGACCCCTTTGTTCCCTAATGAATTTATCTGTTCAAAAAATCAAAAATATAAGTATCGAATTCTTAAACATATTTATAAACGAATGATGTATCATTAATAGTAATAAGTATTAACTTGTTAGCAAGAAGAGATCAATGCAAAATTTATTTTAACAACAAAATGCAAGCTTCAAATGCAGCATTTGAGAGTTAATAATGTAAAAGTCCAAGAGGGATCTGTTTCCCTCGTCGATAGGCGGCGAAGAGCGCGCTCGTTGTTGTTGACAACAGTGAAATCTATGGAAAGCTTCTTCGAATTCGCCAACAAAGTGAACAAACCTACAAAATCCAAGAGTGATCTGCTTCCCTCTCCGACCAGGCGGTGGAGAACGTGCTCATTATTGTCGACAACGATGAGATCTATCTCGCCTCATCCTCTGCCGCCACAAATAATACGGTATGGGTTAGGATATAGTCCACTCCTTGTGGAAAGTGGATGAAGAGAAAGAAGGAAAAACGAAGAAATGATCGTGTTTCTGAAGGTAGAGCCGTAGAGGGTCACTTTTATGCACCAATTTTCCCGTCCAAATCTTACTACCATATTAATGATATTATTTCTAAAATTCTAATTCTGGTCATCCAAATATTGTGAATCAATGACCACGATTACAATCCTGAACCTAATATCATTAATCTGGTTGTAAGATTCTGGATCATAAAATTTCTCCACTTTTATACAGCAATTTTCCAATCAAGAATCTTACAACAAGATTAATGATATTAGTTCCAGAATTCTAATTCTGGTCATCCAAGTATTGTGAATCAATTACCACGATTACAATCCTGAACCTAATATCATTAATCTGGTCGTATGATTCTAGACCATAAAATTTCTCCACTTTTATAAAGCTAGTGCTGCATTTTAAAAGATAGTGTCTAATGTGCATTCTCTCAAGGGCAAAATTTTCTGGATGTTCTTGAGAGCTAAACTTCATAAACACACCATAGCTTAATTCAGACTCCTTAAATGCCTGCCCAGTCTTTATTTCAGACTGCTACGTCCAATGTAATGGCGGAATTAGGCTAAAAATTAGGCTCGGGCTAAAAGTCTGAAAAATTTTGGCCCAAATTTTTTAATATTATTTTTATAAGAAAATAAAAAATACAATATTATTATAATATAAAATAACATAACATAACATAACTTGAAAATAATGTCTTCTAAGCAAATAACTAGATACTCAATAATATTTGACGAATCTTAGAACTTTATTAAAAGAGCAAGTTATCATATATAACTCATTTAAAAAAATAATCTCATCATACTTGCCGATTCTGCTAAAGAAATTGAGCATTTGGAAAGGAGAACCCAAGATCTCATTCTCAAAAGAAGAAATTGAAGCATTATCCGCCCCCCTTGCGCTTGCTCTGTTCGGAAAATTCAGCCATGGCCGTCCTACAATGAATGAAACACGGTAGCTTATTACTGCAATCGGATTCAAAGGCGAGGTAACCGTTGGGCATCCTGATGCTAAGCATGTATTGATTAGATTTACCAATACGGATGGTAGAGACCGAATGTGGATGCGTGAAAATTGGACTTTGAAAAATATCCTATGCGTGTATTCAAATGGACACCTGATTTTCATTCTGATGCTGAATCGCACATTGCTCCTGTCTGGGTTTCATTGCCAAACCTGCCATTGCATCTATATAGAAAGGATGCGATTTACTCAATTGTTAGTGCTCTTTGAACTCCTCTAAGAATTGATGCAGCCACTGAATTGCTTACAAGACCCAGTCTAGCACGAGTATGTGTTGAGAACAATCTGTTAAGTGTTCCTCTGACTAAAGTCTTTGTTGAATCTGAAGGTCACGAAGATTTCTAGCAATCTCTTCATATTGAAAAACGTCCATCTTATTGCCAACATTGCATGAGACTTGGTCACACTCAAGAGGAATGCAAAGTTTTGCATCCTGACAAAGGCACCAAGAGAAATATTCAGCAAGAAGAAAAGGAGTCTCAACCTGCAAAATCTAATCGTCAGAAAGGAGTACAGATTGTGGATCCTAAAGTTAATGTCAAGCCTCAATTCGTTTACAGGCATATCAATAAAAAACAAAGCCTCGCTGCACCTAGGACTCTACATGAAGAGTCTGAAGCAGTTACAGCAGCTACGGGGGTTGGGGCTATCCATATAGCTGAGACCTCCGGCTAAGGTAACCACCAATTCCATATTGTTTCTGCTGAAAAAGATACAATTGCAGTTACTAACGCTTTTTCCTGCCTTGCTGAAAATGAAGAGGAAATGCTACACACAGAAGTACCAACTGCTGCAAACACTACCACGCAGAACACTATTGCAGAACTTCCAAGCTCCTCAGAAATTGTTAAAACTCCCACTGCAAAAAGTTACAAGTCTGCCACAAAAATAGACATCAATGATGTTGAGCCTCATCAATCTGGAAATCAATCAAAGGAGAGGATGGAAAAAAAGGATCAAACAATAGAAGTTGCGGAGGATGATGAGAATGTTTTCAATATTCCACTCACCCTCAAACTAACAGAGGAGCCTTTCTCACATTTATGGTCTGCAGAAGAGAAAAATGCATCAGATGAGGAAAATGAAAATTCTGGTGAGGAGACAGATATGGAGAAAGGCACGGGGGTATAAGAATTACAACCTTGCCATGATGCGAACCCAGAATCCCCAAAAAAGAAAAGAACGTACTAAAGGAAGCCAAAAGATTATTACAAAGCCTCTACCATAGAAACCAGATCCAAAGCAACAAAGCAATGAGTAAACAGATTCTGGTTTGAAATATCAGAGGAATTAATAATCCTCCAACACTGACTAGATTAAAGAAATTGATCAAACTCCACCAAATCTCATTCCTGGTGATTTTGGAACCAATGCAGGATATTTTGCATCTAACATCAGTGATGACCAGACTTAGATTCACCTGTAGTGTCTCAAATTCAGTCAACACTATATGCTGTTTCTAGAAAGACCCTTGGGAGGCTGGAATACACTTTGACTCAGAACAGATGTTAATATTGAAAAGCAAGCACAAAGATCTGGGGGATGAATTGTATATTGGAGGAATTTGTGCGAAATGTGATAGAACAGAAAGAATCCCACTATGGACGGACATGGTACAGTAACTGAATATGATACACTTACCTCTCTTATTGGGTGGAGATTTTAATATAGTCCTTTCATCAGATGAAAAAGCTAGGGGTCTTCCAGGGAGTGATTTCAGGGAAACTATCAATGAATGCAGGCTTGTTGATGCAGGATACGAAGGGAACAAGTATACTAGGTCAAATAACCTGGAAGGGAAAAACAAAATTCTGGAAAGACTGGACAAAATCCTGATATCAGACAAATGGATATCCATGATGCCTAGTTGCACTGTGAAGCATTTGAGCAGGCTTCAATCAGATCATTACCCCTTGCTCATACAACTTATGTCAACACAAGATACTAAACTTTGCAGATTCATATTTCAGGATTTTTGGACGCTGCATCCTGACTTCCAACAGTTTGTAAATGACAACTGGAATGAGCCAGTTTCAGCATCAAATGGATTAGCAAAGCTGTCAATGAAGTCAAAAAGGCTGAGAACAAAGCTGAGGATCTGGAACAAGGAAACCTACGAGAATGTCTTTCAGAATGTCAAAGAGTCTGAGGACAAAGTTGTTGCTCTTGAAATTCAATATGACATCTCAGGGAACACACAGGACAGAGAGGCACTGCACAAAGCAAGAGCACAATACATGCGAGATATACTGGCAGAAGAAAAGTTTTGGAGACAAAAATCCAGAATAAAGTGGCTTCAAGAGGGGGGCAGGAACACTGAATTTTTCCATAAGAGTGTTAAACTCTCAAGGCCAAAGGCATCAATAAAAAAGCTGAAGAACTAGGATGGTAATTGGATAACTTCTCCAGCGGATATCAAAAACATTCTGCTCAGTCACTTTGAATCGCATCTGACTGCAGAACATATTGAAATGGATGATTCTTGGCAGAGGTATATTCCGCAGGCAATGACTATTGCCATGAATGACATGTTGTGTGAATGGCCAACTGAAGAGGAGATCAAGCGCACCATTTTTTAGATGAGTAAGGACAGCTCCCCTGGAATAGATGGCTTCACTAGATCATTTTTCCAATCATGTTGGGAAATTATTCATCAAGATGTCACTGAAGCAGTTCTTTCTTTCTTTGCTGGCAATGACCTGGGGGGAGCATATACAAGTACTTTAATTGCTCTGATTCCCAAAATCAATCCTCCAGTACACTGCTCAAATTTCAGACCAATCAGTCTGTGCAACTTCGTTGGGAAAATTCTATCTAAAATCCTGGCAACCAGACTCAACAAAATATTGTCGTTTATCATTTCACCAAGTCAGAGTGGATTTGTTCCAGGGAGGAATATTGCTGATAACATACATCTTGCACAGGAAGTGTTGCATTATATAAAATAACCAATCAGATGACATAATGTGGCACTTAAACTGGATATGGCGAAGGCTTTTGACAGAATATCATGGTTATTTCTAATTAAGGTGCTCAGGAAATTTGGGTTTGCAAAACCTTTCATAGATAGAGTGTCGAGAATTATATCTGGCAGCAGCTTCTCATTATTATTTGAAGGATCAGCACATGGCTACTTCAAAGCATCTAGAGGCCTGCGACAGGGTGACCCTTTGTCACCATTGCTCTTCATTATTGGAGCTGAAGTATTCAGTAGAAGTCTGGAAGATTTGATGAATAAGTGTCCATCTTTTGCATATGGTGTCCCTCATGGTTGCCCCCATATCTCATCTTGCTTATGTAGATGATATTATTATCTTCTGCAGAGGCACCAAATTTGCTCTTGATGCAGTTATGAGAGTGATCAAAAAATATGAGAAAGTTTCAGGACAATTGGTGAACATTGAAAAACGCAGTTTCATAGTCTCCCCCAAAATATCTGAAGTCAGACGTAATCTAATCCATCAATGGACTGGATTCTCACATAAATCACTTCCTGCAACTTATTTGGGAGCCCTTCTATACTCAGGAAGGAAGTCTGCAGCTCTATTTAATAATCTGTTGTCAAAGTTACAGGCCAAATGGGACGGATGGACAGCCTCCTCACTCTCCTCTGGTGGCAGGTTAGTTTTGATCAAACATGTACTGCTGAGCATACCTATTTTCTTGCTTATGGTGCTTGAGCCACCTGCTGTAATTATTCGTAAAATAGTTAGAATGATATCTAATTTCTTTTGGGGATGGTCTGATGGAAAAGCTTACTTACACTGGAAAGCAAGGAACAAAATATGTATACCTCAGTCAGAAGGTGATTTGGGATGTAGAAAACTATATGACATTGTGTTTATGTTCAGTATGAAACTATGGTGGAGATTAAGGCAAAACAATTGTCTTTGGTCAGAGTTTATGGTCAAAAAGTATTGCACAAACAAGGATCCTACCGTGGTAAGCCTGAAAGTAACTGATTCACATTATTGGAAAAGAATGCTATCGGCTCGTCCTGTGATGCTTAAACATACCTTGTGGATTTTGGGAGATGGGGATTGCAACTTTGTAAAAGATGATTGGCATGGAGTTAACCTGCAACTCTCACAATCCCCACATACTTTAGAGCATATGAAGGTCTATGAATTTTGGACAGATTACCAATGGAATACATCTATGTTGCTGAATTCTGTAGAGCAAAGTATTATTCCTCTCATTGCACAGATTCCAATTATGAAGGAGGGTACTGATCAACTAATCAGGAAACCAGGTCCAGTTGGCCACTTCAGTGTGAAATCAGCCTGGCATGTAATCAGGAATCGCCCATAATTAAATATTAGCTTCAAATGGTTTTGGGACAAACTGATAAGCCAAATTCAATAGTATTTGTAGGCATGTTTAGCTTATCAATTTATATCATTTTATGCCTTAAACACTTCACTTTAATTCAAATACAATGCTTAATCATGATTCTGATATAATTCTGCAGATTAGCAGCACAGTTCTGATTTGGAGTATATGCTGCACAATCCAAAGTATATTCAGTACAATATTGGAGTATATGCTGATCTTGCCTGATTTCAGAAGACTCAAAGAATAATAGGACCTTGATCTGAGCTATACATCATTGTTTACAACATCTAAGCCTCAGTTGATCAAAGGAACAACACATTACAAGCCAAAGATCAGCACAAAACCAGATTTGCAGATTTGAAGAACAACTGCTGCTGAAGAACAGACCTGAATTATTTGCCTAAGTATGAAGATCCTTCCCTTCGTGCACAAATTGATATTGTGGAGTCAAGTGAAACATTTGGACCGTGTTATATCAAGTATACAACTCAAACCTGTAGAAAAGAAGGGACTACAAACAATTCGGAAGAGGCAAGAAATCTGCCAAGTACAAAAGTTGTTTTGCCATTTTTGGCAAAACTCATCTTCAACCGTTCAAAGAGTATCTCTCTATAGAGATGAACGGACATGATTTCCTTGCACAGTCAGATCCTTCTTGACTCTATCTACAACTCGCATGAAGGGACCACAAGCAAATGATGCAGCGGACCTGATGCTATTTACAAAATATCAGCAATTGCAAACCTGACCTAGTCTGGTTGAGCCACCTCACTGTTTTGGTGCACAACCTCCAGACCATGGCTCCTGCTGACCTGAGCCTTTGACACAAGATATTTCACGAGCTATGGATCATAACTCGTGAGGCTCCATGTGCACCTGAGGCCACCATGCTTCACTTTGGAGACAATACATTATATTGACAGACTTGCAGCAGCAAAGACAACACTGCCCTCATCTAAAATTCATAT
>JAOYMZ010031897.1:0-16486 GCA_025802335.1 Pinguicula primuliflora | reverse complement strand
CACACCGCCGGTTCGGCGGTGTGGCCGGAACCGCACCGCCGGTGCGGTTCCAAACCTTCAGCTTTACCATTCATTCACAATATTTGAATAATCATCATCATCATCATCCACATAACATCATTAATCTGTTCTTAACATTCTGCCTTCTGGACCTACACTAAATCTGGCAAATTTGGTATACTACCGTACTCTTACTCTATTTTTCTTATTTAGTACTCACCGCTCTTTCACACAGTGGTAGTACGCATCGATCTTCTAAAGAGCAGTACAAACCCGCACCATTCTCTGAAAAGACGGTATCATTAAGAACAAATAATCAGCGTCATTAGCTTATACCGGTCTTTCTAAGTCTGGTGAATATCAACACCAACTTTCCGAAGGCCGGTACACTTTTGAGATATACTTGCATTGATGGAAAACCAGTGTCACCCAATGCACCGCCCATCTTTAGGGTATTTAATGGCCTTTAAATGGCCTCCTTTCCTCCCCCTATTCCTCACACCAACACACCAAAGCACAAAATAAACGCATTCAAGCAGCATACAAAATACAGTATGTAATTTTATTTTTGAAGGTTTCTAGTTATTATAATAATTATTTCTTATTTTATTTTAATATTTAATGTAAAATTGTGTTTTCAGATTATGATCTATAGAGGAGATGGCAGCAGTTCGTCCGGATCAGGAAATGATGATTCTAATATGTGGCCGTGAGATCTAAATTGAACTTCGGTTGAAGAGTCTAAACACATACCACAATTTTTCCAGAAAGAGAATTTTCAACATCACATATGTTTTAATGGTGGGTGGATGCCGGGATGCAGTTCTCCCGTTGACGATGCATTTGTAGATCCACAGGCGGATACGGAGGGGCCTGTAGCTGTTAATGTTATTGATTTGGAACTCGATAGTGAAGATGATGGCGAGGAAATGCGGTCAGGTTCTGTCTCAGTCTCGCTTCCAGTACATCATAGTTTGGATCAAATGTATCCAAGTGCGGTAATAGATACCCAGTGGCATCAAGACGTCTATCCACAACAAGTTGACACAGTGAATATTCCACCCTCGTTGGCTAGAAAACGATACGATAACAACATTGATCTAATAGAGCTGAGTCAATTATTTCGAGATAAAACTCATTTACAGAATATTGTGCAAAAATACCATGTCGTGCATTTGAAAAGAGAATTTATGGTATACAAGAGTGATAGTAAGAGGTGTCTACTATGGTGCAAACATGTCAAGACCACGTCATGCGCGTGGACTCTTAATGCACATTTCTTGAAAGTTTGTTGCAAGTGGAAAATTTCCCACATCCGATCTTCTCACACTTGCCCTTCCAGTATAGTGAGTGAGTTTCATTGTAACTTGTCGAAGACTGTTGTTGCCAAGGAACTAGTCGGCCATATTACCAAAGATTTAGGTAAGTATATTTTAAGAATAGGGTGAATTTTGTAATCTATTTTATTCCTCATTGCAAACATATTTTTGCAAGATTTTCGGTGCACCATGTTCAACATTTGATACAGGCGAAATTCAAGTTCGAAGTGAAATATTCGAAAGTTTGATGGGCACTGCAACGTGCAATGCAGATGGTGCATGAAACTTTTGTCTCTACCATTAAAAATCTGTCCTCCTACTTCACAGCCCTACAATATTGGAATTCAGATAATGTTGTTGACAGGACTCTCAGAGATACCCCCAATTCCACTGAAAAAGAGCTGGTATGTGTTCTGAACCTTTGACCCCTGCATCGCAGGATATCAACATTGTCACCCGGTCATATCTGTGGATGGTATGCATTTATATTGCTTATTGTTGTAACAATGGATGTGAGTTGACATATATTGTCGGCTACATTTGCTTTGGTGGGCGACGAGAGTGAGTCTGCTTGATTTTAGTTTTTTGAGAGATTGGTCATGCACGTAATCAAAGACCGACCCAACTGTCTCATTTCGAACAGTGGCGCAGGATGTCTTAAAGCAATCCAAAAAATTTTGGCATTCAATGGCGAGATTGGTGTGAACAGATATTGCCTATCTGTTCAAATTTTAACTCTCACTATAAGGATAAAGTGATGAAATGAATTTCGTGGTTGGCAGGTTCACGATCAAGTAAGATTAAATTCCACGACCAGATGAACATTATTCGTGCAAGGAACCCTGCTGCATACATATATTTGGCAAATATTGATCCTGTTAAGTGGACACTCGCATATGATGATGGGCTGCATTGTGGTATCATGACAACGAACCAGGTTGAGTTCTTTAATGGAGTCTTGAAGGATGCACGCTGGCTTCCCATCACATCAATAATTGCTCAAACACAAGAAAATTGTATCAATTATTTCAAAGGACGACAAATGAATTGCGTGAGGATGAACTTAACACTAAATACTTGGAGTGACAAGGCGAGAGCATTTTATGAGAGAGGTACGCAGCGTGCACAGATGCATAAAGTTACACCTTATGAGAATTTAGATGCACCTACAAATTATGTTTCTCAAGTTAAGATGCGAGGCTCACACGAGGATCAACACGTGGTACTACCCTCCCGTAGATCCTCTTGCAGAAAGTGATCGTGGTTTGGCATTCCACGCTCGCATGCGATACAGGTTAGTATACCATTCAATACACTCAAAATCAAGAAATAAATGTAGTACTAAAAAATTTCACATGTAGGTTTGTCGCATATACCGTCAGGACTCCTTAGAATACTGCTATCCAGAAATAACAATTCTGGAATTGATGAAGACGTATGAAAAGACATTCTATCCGCGGGGGCCATAGATTGAGGTTCCAGTGCCACCATTTACACTTGTGCAAAATCTTATTGTACGAGAAAGACATCGCCAAAGTCCTAAACTTCCAAATGAAAGACGTCCGAACGAGTAAAATGAGGAAAAGTAGAAAAAATAAAGTTGGAAGAAACAACTCCCTCCAGATGTGCAAGATGACATAAGTTATGATCCTCCCTTTTGATGTATTTATTATTTGCATTTATTTGTGAACTATAATTAATGAAACATTTTATCAATGAACACATGTGACTAAACTTCTCTTAAGTCATTTTATAAAATATGAAATTTCATCAATACAACAATTGAAATTTCAAATTAAATGTCCTCACAGAATTTTCCAGTAATAAAACTTCTCTAAATTCATGGTATTCAGATTATTATACTTCTCAATAAACTTTGGTTCATCGTCCAACACAAGTAAGTAGGTCGTTGGATCAATAAGTGCATTATTTACTTCCATAAATGCTTTAACATGAAAATATTGCATCTTACACAATGAGAACTGATCCTTAACTTGGGGAGGATTAGAGGATCAACGACAATGTAGTTATAGGGAATAACTAAACATTTGTGCAAAAATTCAGGCTTAAATCTGGAAATAGAACATTCACAACTGAAGTAATCCTCATCCTGCATATCAGGCTTCATTGCGAGATTTGCTGCTGTCTTTAATATAGGCATGCGTCAGTCGCTATTTTTGCCCCGGCCTGTGTAGCTCATGGTTGAATATTTGTTGTGTTGGTGGTATTGGAAGGGAGAATTTGGTGTGTTATTTGTAGAGACATACACCGCCCTATAGAATGACAGTGCATTGGGTGATACCGACTTTCCGTCAAGGCCGGTATATCTGAAATGTGTACCGGCCTTCGGAAAGCCAGTATTGATATTCACCGGATTTCGAAAGACCGGTATAAGTTAGTGATGCTGATTATTTATTCTTAATGACACCGGTTTTACAGAGAGCGATGTGGATTTGTACCGCTCTCTAAAAGACCGGTGCATATTACCGCTCTCTAAAAGATCAATGAGTGTTAAATAAAAAAAAAGGGGTAACCATCGTAGCAATAGCAAATTTGTCCACTAAATTCGGTAGACCCAAATAAAATTAGAGGGTGACCAAAATATAATTTTGAAAAAAAAAAATAGGATAACATTACTCAATTCTCAGAAAATTGAAGATAAGAACAAACAAAAACAAAACATTCATTTAAAGTTATCTCTTTTATTTATATAATATACAATTTCACATTAAAAAATGCTTATAGGTCTTTTTTTTTTTGGATAACTTAAAGAATCCTAACGAATTAGGTAAACTCAACGTCTTACGGCAATAGTCTGCAAATTATGATAGGGAGGTAAGTCACACTTAGCAAGCCATATGTGACGGGCTCATGTCACTAAGAGGATTTGAATTCATAACCTTTGAATATAATTGTCACTCTTAGAACTAATAGGCCAACCACTCATTGACAAATCAATTATGTAGTAATTTGATACAAATTTTTAACACATAAAGTTATGTGTTACCGCACTAATTTTCCAGTACAAAATCTTATAAGCACATGAATAATATTAAATTCAAAATTCTAATCATGATTATTATCATTCAATTAGTGTGTCACAACTATTGTTGAGAGTCTAATAATTTTGTAAGATTATAGACAATAAAATTGCTTGTGTTACTGGTGCTTCACGCACATGCCATAAACATTTCCATTTCTCTCTCACTATCCAGAAATAGATAACTAATGTCCTCTAACGGCCTCGCCGCTCCGCGTCAGCCGCCGCACCGCCACCTGTGGGGTTGCCTCCTCATGTTCCTCACTTTCGCAGCCTTTCCAGATTTATATGTAATGCAACCGCTCAATTTATTTTTTTTTTCGATGTTTAGCCGGGTAAATTTATTGCTGTGGCCTGTGGCATTGCAGGTAACAGCCGGAGTCGCCGCGGACGGCCGACCTAATGCGGCGGAAAATCCATTTACACCAAAGGGATATGTTCTCCGGTACTGGAGAAAGCAGGTCTCCAACAACTTGCCCAAGCCAGAGTTTCTGCTCGAGAAAGCCTCCCCGCTCACCGCCGCGGACTATGCGGCGTTCTCGACGCTCGTCGCCGATCAGAACTCACTTTCAACTCATCTGCCGGAGTTCTGCTCCAAGGCGAATATCCTCTGCTTCCCAGATTCATCCCTCAATCTGCAAGAACACAACAGGGACGTCAATTTCGCAAATTATCTGGACAAAAAGTTCAACAATTACGGCACGAAGGGTGTCGGCGGAGCCAACACCTTCCGCAGTTACGAGAATGACAGGGTCGTTGTCGACATATTCCGCGTCTACAGCCGACAATCGACGGACCACGACGATAAATTCGACAGCTACACCACCAATGGTTATGTGTTAGGACAGAGTTTCAACAAGTACGGCGCCGGCGCCGCCGATGGCGAGGGCAAATTCACTAATTACAACGAAAGGGCGAACGTGCAGGACCTCCGATTCACCTCCTATTCCGAACGGGGAAACGGCCGCGAACAGGCCTTCACTGCGTACGCCGAAATGGGGAACGGCGGCGACGAGAGATTCAACGGCTACGGAAAGAACGGAAACGGCACCGACAATGCCTTCACCAGTTACGGCAACTTATCGAATGCAGTTGGCTTCGATTTCAACAATTACGGCGAAACCGGCAACGGAGCCAACGACACCTTCACCTCGTACGGCACCGATGGGAATGCGCCGGGAAATAATTTCACAAACTACGGCAGCGGTGGCAATCAAGGAACTGAAACTTTCGCCAACTACAGAGATCGAGCGAATGTCGGAGACGACAGGTTCGATTCCTACGGCAAGAAATCCACCGCCGGCAAAATCGGTTTCATCAATTACGGCCAATCATTCAACCCAGGCACCGAAAAATTCACCCGCTACGGCGTAGATTCCTCCGGCCAGGCAACCGATTTCAAGATCTACGGTATGTACACGATGAGCACATTCAAGGAGTACACCAAACGGGGCACGACATTTTCCAGCTACATTAATCTGACCTCATCCTCCCTCCGCGCATCACCGGCGACGAATGGCAAAAAAGTGAATAGGTGGGTTGAGCCAGGCAAATTCTTCAGAGAGTCCATGTTGAAACCGGGTACCGTCATGCCCATGCCCGATATCCGAGACAAGATGCCGAAAAGGTCATTCCTGCCCCGACTCATCGTCTCCAAATTACCATTCTCCACAACCAAATTACCAGAAATCAAGAAAATCTTCCACGCCGGAGAAGATGATTCAATCATGTCCAAAATGCTGACCAGTGCACTGAAAGAATGCGAGCGTGCTCCCAGCCCCGGTGAGACCAAGCGTTGCGTCGCCTCGATCGAGGACATGATCGATTTCGCCACGTCCGTCCTCGGTCGTAGCGTGGTTGCACGCACCACCGCGACCATCGAGGGTTCCGGCGGTGAAATCCTGTTGGGCCAAGTCACCGGCATCAACGGCGGTAGGGTGACGAAATCAGTCTCCTGCCATCAGAGTCTGTATCCTTATCTTCTCTATTACTGCCATTCGGTTCCGAAAGTCCGGGTATACGAAGCGGATATCTTAGATCCGAAAACAAAATCCATGATCAACCACGGGGTCGCCATCTGCCACGTGGACACCTCGTCGTGGAGCCAAGATCATGGGGCATTCATCGCATTGGGCTCGGGCCCGGGAAAAATCGCGGTATGCCACTGGATCTTCCAGAATGATCTGACGTGGGCTATTGCGGATTGAGGAACAATGATGGGAAGATTTTGAAACGCACTTCGGAGTTCGGCGACAACATTGGTGGATCATATGGAATTGGAAAATAAGAATCAAAATGATTTTCAAGCAGCAACAATTTGGAACTATATAGTTTTTTTTATAAGTAAAATAATTTTTTCGGAAAGATTGTATAACATACAACACTATTTTGAGGCTAAACCCCACGTCATGAATTCACAAAAAGTCATTCTATATTATCTAAGTGTCGATCCAGTACTTTAATTTAAGGCTAGGTACACTCTAGGACAACAAGGCTTGCCGGGTTTGCTCTAGTAGACCTTCCATTTTTGGGTTTTGAAACGCTTTATCAGATAACATTTTTGTGCGGACTTCCTCAAATATTTTTTCTTGCTTTGCTAGTCTTGTTCGCCCAATTTCTTGAAGTCCCCGTAGTTTCAATTGGGCTTTTTGCCGTCATTTTCTCGATTATGATCATACGGGATTTCTTTGCCTTTATTTTACGATCTATTCCTGTAGAGTATGTCTCATTTGATCCAATAGACCTCAAGGTCGTGAGCTTCACCACCAATCTCCTGTTGGCTCTGTCTGTCGGGCCACGACTTCGATAATGAGATTTCTTATTTATACTTGATCTGAATTTAAATGCGGCTTCACGTGTTCCCAACTCTCGCCTCTCTATTTCCTCAGAATCGTTCTTCATCAATCTATCTTTGACTTCCTTTTCTCCAGACTAGCGTAACCCACCTTCCTCCAAATGAGACCCTTGCATTGCTTTTCTACCTCGAGACCTTGGGATTTCGTCTTCAAATCCTGTGCAACCTCCTCCTCGGTTGTGACCTCAATTTCTTCATCAATTCCCTCATCGGTACTCGGCTCAATTGATGATATCACATTGGATTCATTCGGTTGGAATTCCACTACATTTAATGTCGTCTCCAATACGCCTTGGGAATCAGTGGGAGGCATCGCGTCAATGGTTCTGAAGACCATTGTTATTTCGACCTCCTGCTCCGACGAAAGTACTGGTTGCTCAGGCCTAGATAGGTCACAATCCATATTTTCAGTTGTTATCGCAATATTTCCTCTTTCTGTGTCATTCATCACCATGCTTTCCAATGGATTTTCCGACAAGTTCAGAGCATGCCACTCAGTGATTAGTTTTATCTGCCAAACATGATTGCCTCTGCTCACTTGTCCTGTGCCTCCCCACGCAGTACGCCCTGAGCTGGGTTGCTTCTCAGCTTCCTCTTCCATAGCTATAATGAATGTTTCACTGCCTGTCTCAATACGTAGTGTTTTTTTCAAATGAGGTCATTTTCAGTTGTTAGTACCAATATCTAACCAAATTGCATCTCTTAGTTGTGTAGAGGTTTTTTCATTAATTTTCAAGAGCTCACCCACCCTACTCGATATTTCTGTGAAAAACTCACTACTCAAGCAGTGAAGCGAGGTACCATGGATGCGTATCCAAACAGGTCGCACCAACCTACCATTTATAATCTTCCAAGGCCTGGGTTGCGCACACATAACTTAGCTATGACCTCCTCATCTCCCATAAGTTGTACCTTATCAAGTTATCATAACTTTGCCTTAACTTTATCAAAACTTCTCCACCCTCTAGTTTTACCACGCTCCCTCCCCTGATAGGAATGTTCGTCAAATATCTTTGTCATTGTAGCTATATCAAGAGTTGGTGGTGGCGATCCCACTAAACAATTTTCTAGCCAAGCACATTGCTCTGGCCGGGAGACATATTTTATCGTCTCAATGTCTCCTCTTTGTGATCAATCAATCACATCTTGTTCTATTAGATCTTGTTTTTGCGGGATGTCGAAATTGCCTCAATTCTGTTACGAAGCCTTTTGCACCCATTCGCCTGGCTGACGAGCAAGGCTTATGTGAAGCTTATTTGTCCCAACTCTCACACTGTTGAGTTTGTCCACTAATTCTTCTAGTCGTGTGTTTTTAAGGAATCTCACGAAGCCAAATTTGCGCTCTTGCATAACAAAATGCACTGGAGAATGAATGCTAGTTATTCTTCCATATGGCCCAAAGAATGCTCTAATATCAGGTGTCAACCGAGTCAATGGAAAATTTGCCACATATAAAGACACAGAGTTCGCTCGCAAATTCTGAATATATGGTGACAACTTGTACAATTTACCTTCTTGAAGTGGAGTCGCAGGTCGCTGCCGAGACACATATTCCCACTTCTCCTCCTCACCAGACAAATCCAGATTCTATTGATTTTTAGTCACCTCATTAGAGAGGTTCCCCTCCATGATGTCCCCACCTGACCGTAAAGATGACGGGTTACGCCAGTTGCGCTGATTGTGTCGATGGCGCGGTGGCGCCGGTTGAGAGGGAGAGGAATCGCACCTTCCAATGTCGTCTTATCCTTTACTTTGGTAGCGGCTAAATTGAGTTCCACCTCTGGGAAACCGTCCATGGCGGCGGTTCTAGATCTAGGGTTTTTTCTTGAGCACAGATCTGGAACTATATAATTATATGTGAAGGTCAATAATCTACTACGATCTTAAATAAGAATTGGTAAATGATACATATGATCCAAATATTTTAACAAAAGTAGCAGATTAAGAAGATGTAAGGTGCCGTAGGTGCCAAAGATATATGATATGAAATAGTGTTCGAGAAGTCAGGCGACGGAGTTGGAGCGGCCATGGGACGCTCGGTTGCCTCGGCCGACTAGTCGGCTAATGGGCATGCAAGTGCACACAGTCAGGTTGTAATACAATGCCGTGAAGCAAGGGTCAGATCTCAGGGAGGGGTTTCATTTCATGCAACTTTAGTTCAGCAGCTATCAAAATAATCCACAAATTAAGGAGTGCATAACTTTTAATCTACTAATCAGAAAATACCGAACTAAAATTCTACAGACAGATAAGGGGGTCTAGATCAATTGTTATGAAGACAACTAATCCAGATTCACAACGCACAAAGAGATATGATACGAAATAAAGAGGTAACTCAGGGCTTCGATAATTTTGCTTCACCTAAATAATGCTTTTGTTTTAAATCCATTTTAGCTACAGTTTTGCTTACTGAAACCCACGGAACTTAACATGATCCAGCCTTTTATTTATCAGGTCTGGGTCATTTCATCCATCTTAAAGGCAGGTTAGGGGTAATATCCCAAGGACGGCCAAATGGAGAACATCAATGATCTTGTTCCTATGTGTGATGCTGCAGGTTAGGGGTAATGCCCCAAGGACGGCAACATGAATCATGATTTTCTAGAATATATGAATCAATGGTCTTATCAGACATATATCACCTAGATTTGCCCAAATAATCCGGCCGAATCATCCAAACAGTTAAGAACAACATGAAGCAAAATCACATAGCAAGAACCGAACTAAAACTTCATTAAAAGTGATTAAACATTGTTAGGCTCGGCTCAATCGAGCCCCAAGTCTAAACAATTAGCTCATGCTTGAGGTATGAGCCATAGTAAGCTCAAATGTGCAGAAACAGCAAGAATCCATAAGTGCAGCAGTTGAAATCTGCAAAGCTTTGAAGAACAGCAACTGGCTGCTGGTTTTTCGCCCTTTCTCTTGCCTTAGCTGCTGAATCCCCCGGTGGTCACTGAATAAGAATTGTTCCTCTACTTTAGGGATTCCTCTATGTCAAATCTCAGCTCTACCCTCGAAGCCAAATGCGAGATATGAATTTTTGATGAGGGCATAACTATATTTCGATCTAGTTTTTGTGACTTTGTGTGTTTTGTCCCCAAAGTAGGTCTTGGAGGCCTCAGGTGCTCGGATGGTCTTCATAAGATATGATTCGTGGCTCTTGCTCTATTTTGTGGCAAAGGATCAGGTCAGCAGGAGCCATGGTCTGGAAGTTATGCACTGACTCAGTGACATGGCTCGGCCAGACTAGACCATTTATTCTTTTACTCATATTGTGTAAATATCTTTGAGTCCGCTGCATTATTTGCTTGTGGTCCATTAATGAAAGTTATAGATAGATCAAGGGGGCATGACTATGCAAGGGCATCATGGCCTTTGATCTGGTCTGGAAGATATGCAGCTTGGACGGTTGCAGATCACATTTGCCAAATTTGGTAAAACAGCTTTTGTCCTTGGTTGATCTCTTTGTTTCTTTCGGATAACTGCGGTCCCTTCCTTTGCTTTGGCTCCAAGCTTGATATGTATGGTTGATATTACACGGCCCAAATGTTGCACTTGACTCCAGAATATGAATTTGTGCACGAAAGGAAGTATTTTCATACTTAGGCAAGATTTCCACTCGAGTTCTTCATAGCAGCACTGAATCGGTTTTCTGCTGAACTTTTGGATGAAATGTATGAACTGGACCTGGCTTGATCATGGAAACTAGCATAGACACCAAGTGTGAATTTTATCAGTTGAATGGCCTCTGGTTTTGAATATACTCGCCAGGTTTCATGCTTATATACTCCAGATTGAAGCTAAATATACTCTATAATTTAAAACTAATTTCTGCTGGATTGTTGGGCTGAATTGGGACTGTGCCTTTGATCCTTGATGCTTGAACTTCCTAAGCATAGATATTCAGCTCAAATTATGACCTGGAAGTCCTCCAAATCCTCAGAACTCGGCAATTGTAGAATATACTCCAGATTTAGGCAAAATATACTCCAATTCGCATCAGAATATACTCTAATTCAGAGTTGTGATTTAATTCTGCAGAAAATTACCAAAGACACAATTAAGCTTGTATTTGTATAAAAGTGAAGTGTTTAAGGCTTAAAATGATATAAAATGATAAGCTAAAAATGCCTAAAAATGCCTAAAAACACTATATGATTTTGGCTTATCAATATGTCGATCGCTCCCGAAGGTTACCACAGCCACTTCCGAACGCACGTGCACTCTCTGATCAAAAGTTGGAAAGAGACACCCGTAACCCTTGCTCTAGAGAAAACTCGCTGCAGAGAAAATGATGTGGTCAATCTCAAAAAAATTAAAAACCCTACACAGAACCATGTATTTATAAGAGAGAACTTAAGAGAGAACTCATATCTCTCTCCTATTATAACTCAACTACAATGGGCCTGAATGTTCTGAACATAATAACCGACAAAATTATCTTCTTCACCAAGTCATGAAAGTTGGGCCCAAGATTAAATTCAACTGTTAATTATTTGGTACAAAATCTAAAAGATATTTTAATCTTTTCAAGGTATTATCCCAACCGATTCCATCAGAGTCCGTCCGACAACTTGAAGATGCGGAGGGATTCATTTCTGAGTTTCGACCGTCGGATAACGATTGAGTGTGTCCGAATTCACTTAACTCTACAGCTTTAAATGCTTAATCTGAGTAAAAAAAGGACTGAAATAATTTATATTGGAGATAAAATGCCTAATGCCTAATGGTGTATATATTGATGGGTCTGGTTAACCAGAACGACGGCCCATCCAAGTTTATAACGGGTTGGGTCTACATGGCCGGCGAGCCATGACTCAACTTGCCCAAAAGTATATTGGGAACTTAAGATCCAATTTTCTTGAAATGGCCATAAGGCAAAGCCCAATCAAACTTGAAATGGTTAGGCAATTAGGGCCTCTCCACATTAACCATTCAAATTTACAACATATAATCTATATTATAAAGCCAGGGAAGTAAACTTAAGTTTTCCCCTTCTTTTACACATGAAACGACACCTTCCGACAAAAACAAATGTGATTGATTGAGAAAAAAAGAAAGAAAAAAAAGAAAAAAAAAGAAAAGAGGAAAAATGAAAACGAACAAAATCACATCTTCCAAAAAAGTCATCTTTTCATTTTTTTCATTTTCTTTATTATTATTATTTTATTATATATTTTTTTCTTTCCTATATTCTTTAAATTGGATATATACGCGAATCATTTATCGTTCGCCGAAACGGACTCCATAATAATAATCAGCGCATCGTGAGGTTCGATTTGAGATGTGATTTGATATGGTTTCGGCACTGTTTCAACGATAGTGACTTCACACACGGGTAATTTTACGCACTAGTGGCTTCAGCCACGGGCAATTCACTAGTAAATAATAAATTGAGGGTGCTACATGTCCCAATTATTTTTCCATACAATTATGAATTTGCAGTTTTATGAATAATTTTTAAATCTTAATTGTCATTTACACTTTCTTCTGGTTTTATGTATCTTTTTGCTGTTATCTGTCTAAACGCTTTCCGCTGAAGAATTACCACCATGTGTATGATTCAACATTGCTAGAGTTTGATCGGGAAATCAAATCCTTCCGAATGGGAATGGGAATGGGAATGGGAATGGGAAATCAGGCTTGTTCTTTTTTTTCCTTTTTTATTATTATATATTAATTTAAATTTTAATTCTTTATCTTACTGTTTTAAAATGGAATTTATACGAAAAATTGTTCATTGTTCACCAAAACGGACGCTACAATATTTTCAGCACGTCGTGTGGTTCGAATAAAGATGGTAGTTGATATAGTTTCGACATACTTTATAAAAAATGACAATCAATATTACGACTTCTTCGTCACTCAAAAATTAAAACCGTACATGATAAAGCCAAAATTCTAAAAACCCTAAATGCTAAATTTTATTTAACGACAATTAATATTACGGCAGCTTCGCCACCAAAAAACTAAAACCTTACATGATGAACCCAAAACTCTAAAAATACTAAATGCTAAACTTTATTTAACGACAATTAATATTACGGTGGCTTTTTGCTGCCGAAAAAATTAAAACCCTACATGATGAACCCAAAATTCTAAAAGCGTTAAATGCTAAACATTATTTAACGATAATTAATATTTCGGCGGCTTCGCCGCCGAAAACTAAAATTTTAAATGATGAACCCAAACTCTATTAATAATTAATACTACGGCGGCTTACCCGCCGAAATACTAAAATTCTAAATGATGAATCCAAATTCTATAAATCTTAAATGCTAAATTTTATTTTAAAATAATAATTAATATTACGGCGGTTTCGCTGCCAAAAAACTAAAATCCTAAATAATAAACCCAAACTGTATAGACCATAAATGCTAAACTTTATTTAAAGACGACAATAAATACTAAGCCGCCGAAAAATAAAATCATAAATGATGAACCCAAAATTTATTAATACTAAATACGAAATATTATTTTAAAATAATAATTAATATTAATATGGTTTCGCGCCGAAAAACTAAAAATCTTAAAAACAATAAATTCTAAGTGTTTTTAAATTCTAAACCCTATTAAAATATATTATTTAGTAATATTGATTTTAATTATTATGTCTTATAATTAAATCCCACCATTTTTTAATTATTATTAATTAATTATTAATTTTGTATGGATGAATTTGAGATATATCACCAAAAAAAAGTGACACTTTGTATTGAAAGGTGCAATTTTTTTTTTTTTTTTGCATACAATGGTAGTATAAATGCAAGGAAAATACAAATACCCTCAGACTAGGTTTAGTAGCAGGGATGAATAGGATATAGTGGGATGAGATTTAATGGGATGTGAAAAGATATCGAACATTTAGTACGCAGTATTATATAGGATTTTAGGAGTATATGATTAACTAAAAAAATCCAATTATCCCCAAATTCCATAGGTTTAGAAAGTAAATTTAATCCACCAAAATTCAAATTTTTTTCGGGTCAACCGGAAATTCTTTTACCAGACTGTCCTGGTTACTAAACACAGGATATAGTGGGATAATTTTTTAAAATCCCACTATATACTAACTACTAAACTGAACCTCAATGAATGCCGCGCAGGTAAAAAGATCCATCACTAGTGGGATTATTGAAATGGGGAGGTGGTTCTTCCAAACTCAGCAGGAGAAGGTCATGGAAAATTGTATTGAACAATGCCAATTTTGATGTTGGAATTAGACCCATTGACGAAAACTCGACCCATCAAAATTTTAGTGCCTACCCTTCGACACTGGCCGCGTCTGCAACTACAAGAGGCGGACGAATTGGCCAAAAATGGTCTCGCCAATAATTCCATGGGGGTCAGATATGTCGATGGGGACCCATTCCTGCACGACAGTCTCAGGGGAAGTACACCTCCAGCAGCGAGCTACCATTCATCTTCCTCCAGTTTCACGAGTTCACGAGGATTAGCTGACGGTCAACCCGGGTTTGAACAGCTTGGCCCCTCCAGTCTCCGCATATTCCAGCCGCCTTGAGGTTTTCTTAGTTTTCTTAGCATTCGGCCTGATGGCTTCCTATGTATAAAAATAAAATAAAATTTAGGGCCTAGTATTTTTTTTGATAACGTAGGGAATCCTACCGAGGTAGGTAAACCCAACGTCCTGCTGCAATAGCCTGCAAACCACGGTAGGGAGGTAAGCCACACCTGGCAAGTCATATGTGACAGGCTCATGTCGCTGAGGAGATTTGAACCCATGATCTTTGAGTACAATTGTCACTCTTAGACCACTAGGCCAACCCCTCTTTGACATTTAGTGCCTAGTATTGTTTAACTTGTAAGTCACATTCGGGCATAGTTTAAATGTAACTTAATTTTACATTTACATTCCGTTAATAGTTCGCGAACCATTTTATTTGCGGTTGTGTGTATTGACTTGTTTATGTTTTTGTTTACCTATTCGATCTGGTTTTTTGAATACTATTACTAATCATATTTCTGTCTACTTAGTATTAGTCTTATTATATACTATTAGTGGGTCAGGCTATTTTGCACAGTCCCTATTTTGCACAACCGTGCACAACCCATACCCACCACTACCCGTTATCAAAATTAGTTGCACTATTGGAAAGCTTATACATTGTAGATGAAAAGCCCCATGCTTTGGTCTGGTTTCCGGCGACTTCGTCGCCGGAAATTTCTAAAACCCTATTTAGGACTAATTAACCCAAGTGGATTTATAACCCTCCGTTAAACGGTGATAACGTCGTCGGAATTGAACATATGCAATTCAATATATAATCTTTCCAATGGTGCGATCAATTTCGAGAACGGATGGCTAATTGAAAAAATTGTCCACGCAAAGGAAAATTGACCACCGTAAAACTGATCATAGGAACGGTTCTGTTGACTTAGATTACCTGAAACTACAAAGTAACTGCTAGGATCTTCTGTCACAGTGTCATCATCATCGTCATCATTGTCCTCATCTGTAGTAGCATCGCCGGTACCTCCAAGAGCGGCAATTGCATCAGCCTTCATCCAACTCTGAGCACAAATGAGAGCTTCAACTGTTTCCGGTGCTAAGAAACTGTTAAAAATACTTAACATGCGTCCTCATGTGCTGAATGCGGACTAAGAAGGAATTGTGGTGATCGGAATTGCAAGCACGTCCCTAACAATCAAGCTAAGAACATGAAGCTTGAATTTGTTTGACCTCTACTAATGTAGAATATCACAGTTTTCATCCATGGGCATGGTAGGCTCACTCAAGAACCTATCCAACTCATTTATATTGTCATGTCATGCACCATCTTATTCTTCTCTTCCATGTGCCTTTGATATTTTGTATTGGGTCTAGAACTTGTGTTGGACTTCTTGTGAGTAGATTTTGAATCTGAGGCTGAAGAAGAAGAGGCAACAGGTAATCTCTCGAGAATAGGATCTCTCACTTGACCATACAATGTGCGGTACTCATAAAAAATGTATGTAATTGATCGCTTCACTATATCAAAAGGATCATTAGCCTTCTTTTTTTCCATTGTATTATCAAACCAGAATCGAAACCACTTCAACTTGCACCTGGGATCAAGAACAATAGCCATGAATAGAAACTTGTTCAACTCGTGCTTATGCTTTGGATCTATGGTGATCAACTCATCCCAGTATCTGCTGGACTTTAATTTCATCTTCTTAGCCATACTTGCATAATCCAAATGATCACTCTCTGCACCTTCATCCAACTCCTCCTCTAGTCTTATCAGTTCTTGAAATAACAAATGAGCATTA
>JAOYMZ010031886.1:0-16486 GCA_025802335.1 Pinguicula primuliflora | reverse complement strand
TAGTTGTTTTAGTTGTATTTTAGTTTGATTAGAGTAGTGACAACTCCAAACTATTGTGGTTACTCTGAAAGTGTATTTCAATCAAGCATGTTTTAGAACTGCTTCCATGGGAGATGACCTTTGCTCACTAGCGAAGTTACTACTTGTGGCTATGTATACTTGCATATAGGTCCATTGCATTATTTAAAACATCAAGTTTTACAAAAACTATTTAGAGGTGTTGCTATTTAACACATCAAGTTTTACAAAAACTATTTAGAGGTGTTTCTATTTATAGGTGTTGCTATTTAGAGGAGAGTTGTGTTCTTCTCTGCTTGTGTGTGCTACCTTCTGTGTTGCGTGCATGCATTTGAGCGAATAGAGACATACCTTGTGCAGTACCTTTACCTTTGGATTCTTCTTGAGTTGGTGGGATTAGCCGTGAGGCTGGGGACTTGTTTTTTGCCTTTCTGCGTAATTTCCTCAAATTGAGGTAAGGAGTTGGTGGTAGCATGCACCTTTGGGATTGTTGGCAGCTTTTTCACCTGTCTATAGATTTTCAATGCTCTTCTTTTGTGGATTTTGGAGCTCTTCTCTTGCAGTTTCCTTTGCTATAAGTTACCTCCATTTTGACTCGATGTCTGAGTTTTTTTCCTTGCATGAGGTACATGAACATTACCATGGGCCTAGCTTTTGGGGAGTTTGTGAGTTTGTACTTCAGTATTGGCTGTTATATTTTCACACTATCCAGAGTCTTTGTCCGTGTTATGATTTGCAGAGCTCTGAATTTTGTGCAAGTTACAAGTACTTTAATGATGCCCAATTCTGCTAACCAGTTTTAGATAGTGCAATTATTTCATATGAAACTTCGTGTTCTAGCCTTTCCCTTCAGACATAACCCAAACTCTTCTAGGACGAGGTTCTAGCAAATTCAATTCCACGCATATTATGGCTTTACTGGGCCTATGCACCTTAAATGTAGCTTGATCCATCCTAATGGAAGTACCAACCTTCTGAGCTAGACCTCTCAGACTCTCTTAATGAGAAAAGTGAAGAGGCAATTTTGGATAGGATATCCAAACAGAGGCATAGTGAGGTTCACATCCAATTGGGATTCAGTGGTCAATGAAATACGTTCATAACATAGTCATTGACATCGCAATTGTGATGGATCAACAATCTGTGTCTATCTTCTTCACTTTTAAAGCATATTAATATGTGCCTTTAGTCTATCAATCCGGCTGAAAAATCTGATTTGAGACTAAGGTTAGTGATTACCTTTCTGATATCATAGATCGATAGTCTCTCGTTCGAAAATTTTCCAATAAGTGCATCTCTAAAAGGAGCAGCCAAATATTCAATGTCTGAATCTGACAATTCAACCACAGATTCCCCCATCCACGTTGTAAGCTTGGGCGAGATTTAAGGGGCTGCATCTGTTGTTGAACTCTTTTGGGAGATTGGGATATGAGGTTCTGTAGAAGTAGAACCTCTATGTTTCATCAAAGCATTTCAGTAATTTGGGACAACAACTTGTGTCTTTGGGGCAAAAACTGGTGGGTTTGTGGGAGCAGAAGTAGATTTATTTGTTGCATTGTCATGGGCCATTGCCGCCATAGGAGGAGCAACGGTGGATGCCATGAGTGGTGCTGTCGTATTCGGTGGGGCTGCCGTAGTTGCCTGATGCGATCGACCAGGAGCAATCGATGAAGGAAAAAAGAAATGAACGATGGCTAGGTTTTTGCAAGAAAATTCACCGTGTGAGAATCGCACCTATAGGCACATAGGAAAGCACGTGTCGTAGTTTCGATGTCGAGATTTGAAGTGCATAGCTTCCTTCCTCTTGACAAAGTCTTGAGGAGAAATGTACAACTTCAACCTGTGGCCATTAACCTTGAACACACTAGATTCTGCATCCTTCATCTCCACTACTCTATAGGGGTAAACTTTGACAACCTCATAAGGGCCAGACCATCTGCTCTTCAGCTTTACAGGGAAGAGTCTCAATCTTGAATTGAAGAGAAGCACTTGCTGGCCTTCCAGGAAAGATTTTCGGGTGATATGCTTATTGTGCCTTAGTTTTGTCTTCTCTTTGTATATCGTGACACTTTCATAAGTATCATGTCTCAGCTCATCCAATTCTGATAGTTGGAGCAATTTGTTGGTCCTGCAGTTGCTGAATCCATGTTCAAAGTCGTGATAGCCCAATATCTTTATGCTCTAGCTCAATAGGAAGATGAAAAGCCTTCCCATATAACAATATGAAAGGTGATGCACCAATAGGAGTCTTGAATGCAGTTTTGTATGCCTAAAGAGCTTCAGACAGTCTCATGACTCAATCATTCCTTGAAGCTCCATCAGTATTCTCTAAGATGAGTTTGATCTCCCTATTAGACACTTCAGCTTTCCCATTGGCTTGTGGATGATAAGGTAAAGTCACCTTTTGCTTTACTCCATACTTGGCGAGCAGATTTTCGAACTAACTTGTTGCAAAAGTGAGATCCACCATCAGAAATGGTGAACCTGGGAGTGCCATACCGTGCAAAAATGTTGTTCTTCGAGAATTTCAGAACCACAGTAAGAGGCTTGGCAATAAGAGTCTTGGCATACTCACAGGTCATCTTGAATTCAACTTCTTTTTCCAACAAATGACAAAGAGGCTTGGCAATAAGAGCGAAGTTCTTGATGAACCTCCTATAGAATCCAGCATGGCCATGAAAATTATGATCTGCTCTCACTTAATTCGGGGGAGGAAGACTCCTGATAGCTTGAACTTTGGCCTTGTCAACTTCCAATCCCTTCTGTGATACTTTGTGATCAAGAACAATCACCTCTTTCACCATGAAGTTACATTTCTCCCAATTCAGAACAAGATGTACATCTTCACATCTTTGAAGAGCTCTCTTCAAGTTAGATAAGCAATGATAAAAAAATGTACGCAAACACACTGAAATCATGCATGAAGACCTCAATAATCTCCTCAATCATGTCACTAAACACTGCCATCATGCATCTCACAAAAGTGGCAGGGGCATTGCATATTTCAAATGACATTCTTCTAAAAGCAAAGGTTCAATAAGGGCATGTGAATGTGGTCTTCTCTTAATTCTCAGGATCCATTGTGATCTGATTGTAGCCACAACCAGCAAGCCTATTAAGCATCTTATCAACAAAGGAGAGGGGTAGTGATATTTCTTTGTTGCTTTGTTGAGCTCTCTATAGGCCATGCAGACTCTCCATCCAGTTACAGGCCTGATATCAGCTCTTCACTCTCTGTCCTCTAAACAGTCACTCTACCCTTCTTTGGTACACACTGAATGGTGCTAATCAACTTGCTGTCTTAGATATGATAAATGACTCCAGCATCCAACCACTTTAAGATCTCCTTCGTTACAACTTCTTTCATACTCGGGTTCAATCTCCTTTGAGCTGTTATCAATGTCTTACAATTATTTTCCATGAGAATTTTGTGCATACAAATGGCTAGAGGGGTCCTTTTTATGTCTGCCAAGGTCCATCCAATGGCTCTTTTATGCTGCTTCGACATATCAAGCAAAGTTGCTTCTTTGGATGAGCTCAACTCTCCACTAATCAGAATAAGGAAACTTGCTCCTTCACCAAGAAAAGATGCTTAAGGTGGCTTGGCAATGGCTTTAAATAAATGTCAGGGGCTTTCACTAGTGAGATTTACTGAGGAGGGGGGACCTTCTCCTAAAGATTCAAGGTTCCTTGGTTCCCTTGGACTCGTTTCTGTCAACAACTTGTCATATTGCATCACTACAAGTTCTTGGAAAACTTCTGGCTACTTGCTTGTCAAACAGGCTATCAATGCATCCTGCATACTTCTTAACTCCTCGGAGAATGAGTCTTGGCACTGATCAGGTTCGGTAGTGAAGTCTAGAGGCAACCTCATAGATGGATATACATTGAAGCACACCTCTTCCTATTCAATCCTAAACTTCAATTCTCCTTTCCTCAAATCAATCAAAGTACCTCCAGTTTGCAATAATGGCCTGCCAAGAATAATATGAACTTCTTGATCTTCCATCATTTCAAGAATCACAAAATCCACCGAAAAGTAGAACTTGTCTACCTTGACCAAAACATCTTCCATTACTCCTCTCTGCCTCTTCAATGATTTATCAGCCATTTGAAGTATAATTCGAGTAGACTGAGGCTCACCAAAGCCTAAGTTCTGAGAGATGGAATAGGGCATTAGATTAATGCTTGCACCAAGGTCACACAAAGCTCTCTCAAACAAGTGATCTCTAATAGAACAAGGGATTATGAAACTCCCTGGATAAGATAACTTTTATGCTATTTGCTTGTTGATTATGGCAGAACACTCAGCTGTCAATGGTATACTGCCCTCATCATCCCCTCTTCTCTTATGTGTAAGAATGTCTTTCATGGATTTTGCATACACGGGCATCTTCTCCAAGGCTTCTTCTGCACATGGAATGTTGATCTGCTACTTCTTGAAAACCTCCAGAAACTTCCTGTATTGTTGCTCCAGAATAGGCTTGATAAGCCTTTGAGGGTATGGTGCATTCTTGAACTCCTCGACAATGATGTCTTTGTCATGCCATGAATCCTTTTTTCTCTGCCTTTGCTGCTTCTTCTTTTTTCCTTCAATAGATTTCTCCACTTCTTTCTCTTTCTCAGCAGGGGGAACCACAACTGATGACACCTGGGGCTCTTCTAGCTCCCTTCCTGATTTCAAAGTAATGGCTTTGCAGCTCTCCCATGGATTGTTTCTAGTGAAGTTAGAAAAAGTATCCTTCTGTCTTTCTTGCAACTGAGAAGCTAACTAACCAATGGTGCTCTCCAACTTCTACAATGTAGCCTGCTGGTTTTGAATGGCAGCTTGCTGACCCTTAAGTCCAGCCTTGGTTTCCCCCATGAAGTTGGCATTAGATTGTGCTAACTGAGTTAGAATGTCTGTGTTCTTCTCAAGCCTCTTCCAAGTAACCAAATGTGTTTGTGTTTTCTCTGGGATTGCAGACATAAGCTCATTCTCCAGACTTCTGGCCGCATTAGAGGTTTGTTGATACTGCACTCTAGGGGTTTGAAGCAGATGAGAAATCAGGGCTCCTTGAGGATTGCTCCAAACGAAACCAGGGGCATCATTCTTTTTGTAGTTGTTCTGGTGACCTCCTTATTTCCACCTTTGTTGCTGAACATAGTTCACCTGCTCCATATCCATATCCACTTAAGGAGGATCATGACAGTTACTGAAGTGATGGTTGCCTCCACAAAATGGACTACATATGCTTGAGGTGGTTGCTGGAATGAAGGTTTAGGAGCAAACTGAGCAACCTGGGCAGTGAGAGCATTCAAAGCAGCGGCCAATGTATCATGCTGACTCACACTCAAAACCTGGCCAACACTTCTTTGAGCTATCCTCTCCACGGGCCATTTATAACAATTCTAAGCTGGAGTCTCCAAGAGAGCATATGCTTGGTAGTATGTCTTCTGCATAAACGTGCCATTAGCAGCTGGATCCACATCTCTATAAGGATTTTGATCTAAGTCAAAATAAAAGGCTTGGATCTGCCTCCAATATTGCAAACTGTGGTTTGGACAGTTCCTTAAAATGCATTGAACCTTTTCCATACCTCGTAGATGTTTTCAATAGGTCTCTGGCAAAAGGTTTGGATTTCATTCAACATTCTGGCAGATCTACTTGGGGGGAAAAATGAGTGAGAAAGGCTTTCCTCAACTCCTCTTAAATGCGTATAGAATCTGGTGGTGGGCTATAGAGCCAATCTTTTGCCTATCTTTCAAGAAAAATGGGAACAACCTCAATCTGATGGCTTCTTAGTCAGCTCATTGGATCTTGACAGTGTCACAAATTTCTAAAAAGGCATCCACAGGCATCCACAGGCATCCACAGGAATACTAGATTCAACCCCTCCATAAGTAGAATGAAACTGAATAAGGATTGTTATGCCTCAATGTCACCAACACATCAGGTTGAGGTCACGACCGATGATTTCCTCGTGTGAAGGTCTAGTTTGGCTAGTAGCTTGACCGTGAGTACTAGTTGAATTGGAATCCTGTGGTTATAGATTGGTTAAGCTGGACATTGGATACGTTTGATGATGCATGAACACATAGTTAGGCAAGATACCATGACCTTGAGTTGCCCCTCTCATTTGTGACCTCCGCTCGAACCTATTGCAAGTTTAGTTTAAGTGTCTTGACAACATTCAAACTACACTTTTTTTGATTCATCTAGCTTCTACTTTCATTTGATTATGCTTTGTAGTTTTTAGTTCCAATCAACTAAAGTTTCGGTTATCTTGAGATTAGTTGTAGATTGAGCATGTTTTAGACATTACTTCTTTGGGAGATGACCTTTACTCACTAGTAAAGTTACTACTTGTTGACCATGTCTACTTTCACAAGTTTGCACCTATCACTCCTCCAAGCCCTTAAAGTGCAATATCAACAGATCTCTAACGCAGCAAAGAGTCATGAGAATGACCTTATCTCGTTTCTTTAAGAAAAACTCAGAAGCACAGTGATACTTTGGGGAAGCTTGACAAGAACCAAGACACTATGACACAGTTGGCTCAAGCTAATACCAACTTTATGGTAGAAACTAGAGCTGAGCTTAAATGGCAGTAAGGAGCTATTCAGAGTCAGCAAGCTACAATGCACAAATTGGAGAACACCAATGGTCAGTTGGCTTCTCAAATGCAAGAAAGATAGAAAGGTGCTTTACTTAGCTTTACTTGAAATAATTCAAGGGAGAACTACAACGTAATTTCATTGAGATCAGACAGGGAGTTAGAGGGTCCTCAGATGCCATCAGTTGTTATTACCCCTGCTGGGAAATAGAAAGAAGTGCAAAACTTGTGGAAAGGAAGGAAAGCGATTAGCTAATGAGCCAAAATCATATAGAGTTTTAGGCTTATTTATGCATTGATTTATTAGTGATTTTGATTCATATATTTGGCTTTACATTTGTTTTACTCTCATTTTGTGCTATGTGGTCATATGAAACATTTGAAGGTGTTATATGGATTTGCAATACATTCTACACATAAAACAACCTCACATGGGCAAAAGAGGTAAGAAGTGCACAATTTGGGCAACAACAACCAACCCTCTAAAAGTTTCTTGGCCATTTCAGGAAAGATTGTTGGATTTACTTCCATGACGTTGCAACGGTCATATCTCATCAACCAAGATAGGGATGAAGCTGGAATTTCACCAGGGATTAGTTCACGGGATTCTCTACAAGTCTCATGTTTACATGGATCGCTAAAAATGGGAAACAAGACTGAGTTTTCGATGATTTTACCACTTTGGGTAAAATCTGCGAACAATGTCAATCAGGTCCCTTGCAAGGGATGTATCTTCCCAAAAGTTGGAGGGATAACCTTGTCCATTCACCAGAATGTATCCGTAACACTCCTCTATAACTTATATTCTCACTTTGTGAGGATTTGGCGCCTCCAAGAAGGAGATCTTTCCCACCTACAACAAAGTATCCAAAAGAGGTGTAAGGACGACCAAACACTTGCTAAATGAATTCTCAACATACAAGACCGAAGGGGCACCATTATCTTTGGTCAAAACACTTGCCCTAGAGGGGATTGAGAGCCTCATTCTCTTCATTCATCATTTGGAGAGCTTGGCACATGGATAAAAGGGAGATTTGGAGGAGAAAGCTCTTGGGAGGAAGAAGAAGCTTGGAGCATTCATCCATGGCGGTTTCAATGGAGTTTTTATTGCTTTCTATTGTATCTCTAGTTACTCATGCCTTAAGCATGAGCTAATTAGCTCGACCTAGGGCTCGGTTGAGCAGATTCACCATGTTCTAACTCTCTTTTCTATGGATTAAATGTACTAGTTTGCCTTCTATTGATGTGCGTTCTTTGTTCTTCAATGATTTAAACATTTCCACCAGTTAGCTTAGATTTAATCTTGATTAGGGTGCTTGTAACCGTGTGTTAACTAGCTTGTCGCACATATTGAGGATGAAAGCCACAATTCAAGATTGTGAGATAATTAATCAAGAAGCAAGTACCCTCATTTTGTGTGAGAACTAGCTTAAACACGGTGGGTTAGCCCTTCTTTTGTCATGAACATCAACCTTGGGGCCGAAAGGACATGGGAATTGGAGGAATACAAGGCACACACAATGCTGCCTTTGGGGTATAGCACCCCTGGCTTGTGGTGCCATGTTAAGGGGTAGACCACGTCAAGATCTTGGTTGTTTTAAATACCCGAACCGTGTTCTCTAACTTGTTTGGTAGTGAGGATTTACAACCCAAAATTCTACTCATGCTTAGCTTGACCATAATGCAAGCTTGTACTTGGATCCTACGGTCAATGAATGCAAATCAAGCTTTTAATCCATAGTTAGTGATTTAGGATGGGTGATGATGCATTGAGAGCGAGCGCTGGGTTATTTCTCTTCATACTTGACTATCTTCCTTAGTTGCTGATTATTGAGGTTTAGTGAGTCACAATACTTGCCTTGATCTTCATTAGTTTAGGTTTAAGTAGCTAAGTTTGTAGTTTAAAACACAAAATCCCTTATGATTTCGGTTTACATTTGGTTTAGTTGTATATTGAGCATGCTTAGATCCTACTCCTTTTAAAGATAACCCTTACTCTCACGTAAGACCGTGTATACTTGCACGGGCACTTTGCACACATCAAGTATTTGGTGCCATTACCGGGGAATAGCACCTTTTTGCACGCTTAGTTTGCTTCTTTACTACTTGAGAGCACACTTTGCACTCATCGAGCAAGGCATTTGAGAGCTTTGGGAAGAGGTAAAAGAAGTGCTTCCTTGCCACACAAAAAAGCACAAGAAGAGGTAGATTTTGTTCAGCAAGAAGTTGAACTACCTGAAGCTTTTGAGGGAAACCTAGAAGTTGATTTTGAAGAAGTAATGGCTGGGGTAGTTGTTCATGAAGATTATTTGCCAATTGAGGTATTTTCAATGACAGCAGCAGTCGAGGTTGCTCCGGCCATTCGAAGACCCCTCATAGTTGCTCATAACTTTGAGCTCTAACCTTCACCCATCCAGCTGCTGCAATCACACTCTACATTTGGAGGTTCAGATACAAGCAACCCGTGCTCTCATGTTGAAGCTTTATTAGAAGTCTATGACACAGTGAAGATCCATGGGGTGGATCAAGATGCAATTCGTTTGAGGTTGTTCCCCTTTTCCTTGAAGGACAGAGCTAAGGAGGGGCTCTATAGCCAACCACCAGACTCCATTAGGACGTTGGATGTTCTTAAAAGAGTCTTCTTGACTCACTTCTTCCCACCAAGCTGAACAGCTAGAATCTTGACTAAATTCAATCATTTAAGCAAAGGCCTGAAAATATCTATGAGGTGTGGGAGAGCTTCAAGGTGTTGTTAAGAAGCTGCCCAAACCATGACTTGCCACATTGGAGGCAGATTCAGGCATTCTACTTTGGCCTCGACTACCACACTAGGAGAGACGTGGACTTTGCAGCTAATGACATATTCATGCAGCAGTCGTACAACCAGTATAAGGCCCTGCTTGATACCCTTGCCCAAAATTGCTATAGATGGCCAATAAATTTAAAAAAAAATGTTGGCAGCAGGAAATGAACAAGTTCATGGCATTCAAGAGCATGATGCCTTAGCTGCAACTGTTAGTGCTTTGTCCTAAAGGATTGAGATGCTACTGCCTAGTGCAAGGACACAACGCCTCTCTCAAGTGTATTCTTTGCAAGCACCTTCATGTGAGCGCTGTAGTGGAGGTCACCATTCAAGCCACTGTCCTGAAGTATTCCTAGTTGAGTTGGAGCAGCTCAACTACATTCAAAACTAGAATTCACAGAATTATCAAAGGTTTGGTAACCAGGGAGGTTACCAAAACCAATTCAGAAGGAGTGAAGCACCTGGCTTGAGTTGGAGCAACCCTCAAGTTGCTCTCAACTCCCACTTGGTGAAGCCACTCAAATCCAATATCATTCAACCACCAGTGCTTCTACAAGCACGGAGAATGATGTCTCGGCCATGCTGTCCGAAAATTCAAGAAGAAGCAATGGCCTTATGGGTGAAATGAAGAAAAGCAATGATGCCCTAGCTCAAATGCTTCAACAGAATGCAAGTTATATGGGCAGAACTGATTCATCTCTCCAAAGCCAACAAGCTTCCTTACAAAAGCTAGATAACACATTTATGGCAGTTGGCTTCACACATGCAAGAGAGGCAGAAGGGAACCCTCCTAAGTTTTACCGAGAATAATCCTAGAGAAAACTACCAAGTGGTCCTGCCAAAGGCTAAAGAGAGCATGGATGAAGGTTAGCCACCAGCTGTGGTCGTCAAGGCATCTAAACCGGAGCAAGTAGAAGTTGGAAGTGAGGGGGAAGCTGTGGAGTTAATCACAAAGGATGAGAGGGAGCTAGAAAAGGATCAAGATAAGGTGGAGGTAGAGAGCACTCTTCACCTGACCATGAGGTGCTCAGAGTTAATAAGCAAAAGGACACCCCTAAAGCAAGAAGATCCAGGGAGTGTCACTATACCATTCTCTATTCAAGGCATCTCTTTTAATAAGGCATTATGTGATTTATGGTCTAGTATAAATCTGATGCCTTAATATCTTGGGCAGGCACTTGGTTTGCAAGAACCTACCCCTACTGATCTGATCTTAGAACTTGCTGATAGGTCACTTAGGAAGACAAAGGGGGTGATCAAGGATGTACTCATAGTGGAGAAGCTTCCATTTTCGGTGGACTTCATAATTCTGGACATGAAGGAGAATTCAAGCATTCCTATCATCCTTGGAAGACCATTCCTTAAGACTAGTGGGGCAGTTATTGACATGGAAAGAGGTGAGATAAAGCTCAAAGCTGGTGAAGCTGAAGTTGTCTTTGATGTCTACCCGGTGTTGAGTAATCTGCTGGGAGATTACAGGAAGAAGGATGAAGCTAGCAACCTTAAAGAACAGCAAGAGAAGCCACTTGATGAGCTAGGGTGCACTTTTGATGCACCAAGAGAGGAGCTGAACTATAAGAGGAAGGTTGCCTCTAAAGAGAATCTTGAAAACTCGAGGCCTATCTATGGAGTGGAAGAGAAGTTTTTTGGAAATAAAGCTAAGGAGTCACTAGGGGAGAGACTCTAACACATGTAAGGTCCTCCTATTAACCCTAGCAAGCTGTGGTTGAAGCCACCCTTCCACTACAAGGATCCTGGTTACTTGGAAGATGCTGAATTGTTGGAGGCAAGTGATTCCCAGCAGCAAACCATGGATGCTTTCTATCCTGAACTTGAAGAGAAGCCACCAAACCGAAAGAGGAAATAATGGACAATAGGTGAGCTTGAGGCAATGAGGACCTCCAAGGGGTCCCTTGAACCAGGATAGGGAAGCAAGTTGAAGCAAGGTAAAGTCCATCTAGAGACTATAAACCTAGAGCTCTTGGGAGGCATCCCAAGACAGTATCCCCTCTCTTTTCTTTCAAATTGTTTAAGTTTTAAGTTTGTTATCTTTTAAGTTTCTAACTCCTTTTGTTTGAAGTCATGTACATGAGCTCGAGCTGAGCTCAAATGTGGGGTGGAGAGAAGACACCCAAAGAGAAGAATATGCAAGAATTCAAGCTGAACCCGAGATCAAATCTGGACATGAAACCCCCTACCTCTAGGTGTTATTGTTCCTTCCACTAATCCATTATGTTCTATACATGCTGTTATTCACTTGAGGCAAGTGAAGTTTTAAGTGTGGGGAGAGGCTTAGTTTCCATATATTTTTTTATGAGGGGAGGGAGAGATGCAGCCTCTACCCTGGTTTGAGTATTAAGAATCTAGTGAACCTACCCTTAACCCTCAAGCAAAGAAGGTCGGCTGAGCTCTAAATGAAAAGGAGTTGAAAAAGAGCAACATTCTGTTTAAAAGAGTTAGAAGGTGCATGATCCAACAAAGATAAAGAAAAGGAGGCAGAAATGAAAAGTCACAACATGAAGTACCTCCAAGATGAGCCAAAGAAGATCAACCATCCAAATACTCATCAAAAGAAGGGTCTGGAGCAAATCTGGGACCTTAAAGCTATCAGCAACTCACAAAAGAAGAAGCTGAGCATAATTAAGTTCAAGACACAAAACAATGAAGCAATCTGTTTAAGCCAAAAAGGAACAAGGAGTTGAGGGTAGTTGATCACTACCATCTTTTTCATTCAAATTAGGATCTAGAGGTATGTCCACACACATGTAAGCCAAAGATAAGAGACCATTATAATCTGTCCAACTCCATCAACGAGAGGAGCCCTCATCCAAACACTAACCCCTAAAAATAAATAGAGAGATGAAGTTGAGACCTAGACTGAGATTGTCATGAAATTCATGCACTAGGGATAGTGCTCACCTCAATCCTCGAGAAGCAGCAGTGTGTAAAAAGGACACATTATGATAGCTGATGGAGAAGCAAGAAACAAGATGGGGGGTGTTGACATTCTCTACCTCCTCAACATGATTCAAAGAGCTCCTGTCCATCCTTCTTGTCTTTCAGCCCACACTTACTTGATGGATTCTAGCTAGACACATCTACATCTTACACTGCATTGCGTACTTCTTGATCATCATTCTGTTTATGAAATGCATGCACGTTATCATTCATCCATCTCTAGTTAGACTCTTATTTTATGTTTGAGGACAAGCATCATTCTAATTGGTGGGTAGTCGATAAGCCAAAATCATATAGAGTTTTAGGCTCATCTATGCATTGATTTATTACTTATTTTGATTCATATGTTCGGATTTACACTTGTTTCCCTCTCATTTTGTGCTATGTATGTCATATGAAACATTTGAATGTGTGATATGGATTTCCAATTCATTCTACACATAAAACCACCTCACATGGGCAAAAGAGACAAGAAGTGCACAATTTGGGCAACAACAACCAACCCTTCAAAAGTTGTTTGGCCATTTCGGGAAAGATTGTTGGATTTACTTCCATGGCCTTGAAACGGTCATATCTCTTCAACCAAGATACGGATGAAGCTGTAATTTCATCATGGATTAGTTCATGGGGTCCTCTACAAGTCTCATGTTTACATGGATCGCTAAAATGGAAAAAAGACCGAGTTTTGGATGATTTTACCACTTTGGGTAAAATCTACGCACAATGTCAATCAGGTCCCTTGCAAGGGATGTATCTTCCAATCAGCCGGAGGGATAACCTTGTCCAGTCACCAGAATGTATCCCTAACTCTCCTCTAAAACTTATATTCACACTTTGTGAGGATTTGGCACATCCAAGAAGGAGATCCTTCCCACCTACAGGAGAGTATTCAAAAGAGGTGTAAGGACAACCTTGCTAAATGAATTCTCAACATACAATACCGAAGGGGCACCCATAGCTTTGCTCAAAACACTTGACCTAGATGGTATTGATAGCCTCATTCTCGTCATTAATCACTTGTAGAGCTTGGCACTTGGAGAAAAGGGAGATTTGGAGGAGAAAGCTCTTTGGAGGAAGAAGAAGCTTGGAGCATTCGTCCATGGTGGCTTCAATGGAATTTTTATTGCTTTCTCTTGTATCTCTAGTAACTCATGCCTTAAGCATGAGCTAATTAGCTCGACCTAGGGCTCAGTTGAGTAGATTCACCATGTTCTAACTCTCTTTTCTATGGATTAAATGTTCTAGTTTGCTTGCCTTTGATGTGTGTTCTTTGTTCTTCAATGATTTAAACATTTCCACCGGTTAGCTTCGATTTAATCTTGATTAGGGTGTTTGTCGCCGTGTGTTAACTAGCTTCTTGCACATATTGAGGATGAAAGTCACGATTCATGATTGTGAGATAATGAATCAAGAAGCGAGTACCCTCATTTTGTGTGAGAACTAGCTTAAACACGGTGGGTTAGCCCTTCTTTTGTCTTGAACCTCAACCTTGGGGCCGAAAGGACATGGGGATAGGAGGCATACAAGGCACACACACTGCTTCCTTTGGGGTATAGCACCCCTGGCTTGTGGTGCCATATTAAGGGATAGACCATGTCAAGATCTTGGTTGTTTTAAAGACTCCAACTGTGTTCTCTAGCATGTTTGGTAGTGAGGATTGACAACCCAAAATTCTCCTTATGCTAGAAAACGAGCTTGTAGCTTGACTATAGTGCAAGCTTGTACTTGGATCTTATGGTCAATGAATGCAAATGAAGCTTTTAATTCATACTTAGTGAGTTAGGATGGGTGATGATGCATTGAGACCGAGCCTTGGGTTATTTCTCTCCATTGTCGTTTGTCTTCCTTAGTTGCTGATTATTGAGGTTTAGTAAGTGACAACACTTGCCTTGATCTTCATTGGTTTAGGTTTAAGTAGCTAGGTTTGTAGTTTAAAACACAAAACCCCTTATGATTTCGGTTTACATTTGGTTTAGGTGTAGATTGAGCATGCTTAGGTCCTACTCCTTTGGGAGATGACTCTTACTCTCACGTAAGGTTTACTACTTGAAGGCAGTCCATACTTGCAAGAGCACTTTGCACTCATCATCAGCTAAGGCAAAGAAAGAAGAATCAATGGCATGATAGAGAGATCACTGCTCAAGAATTCAAGCAAGAACCATTTCCTCAAAGGCTTGTCAAGCCTATTCTATAGCAACAGTACAGGAAATTTCTGGGGGGGTTCAAGAAGATGCAGATCAACATTCCATTCGTTGAAGCTTTGGCAAAGATGCTTGTGTATGCCAAGTTTATGAAAAACATACTCACTCACTAGAGGAAAGTGGATGAAGAGGGAACAATACCATTTACAGCTGAGTGTTCTGCAATCATCAACAAGCAAATTGCATCTAACTTATCTGGTCCATGCAGCTTCACAGCCTCCTGCTCTATTGGGGATCAACTATTTGAGAGAGCTTTGTATGATCTTGGTGCAAGCATCAATCTGATGCCCTATTCCATATCATTGAAGTTAGGATTTGGAGAGACCCAGCCTATTGGAATTACATTGCCAATGGGTGTTAAATCATTGAAGAGGTCAAAAGGAATATTGGAAGATGTTTTTGTCAAGGTAGATAAATTCTACTTTTCGGTTGATTTTGTTATTATGGATACGGTAAAAGATCAAAGAATTCCCATTATTTTGGGCAGAACATTCTTAAGAACTGGAGTAGCCTTGATTGACCTGAGAAAAGGGGAGTTGAAGGTAAGGATTGAGGTTGAAGAGGTGTGTTTCAATGTGTAACCATCTATGAGAATGCCTTTAGACTTCACAACCGAACCTGATCAGTGCAAAGCTATTGAAGTGATTGAAGAATCATTCTCTGAGGAGATAGGATATATGCAAGATGCACTGGTAGCCTGCCATACCAGCAAGAAGCCATAAATTCTGCAAGAGTTGGCAGTTTTGCAAAATGAGCAATATTTGGAGGAAATGAGACAATGGAAGCCAAGAGAGCTTGAATCTTTAGGTGAACGTCCTCCTCCTCAGTAGAGTTCACTTTTTAAAACCCATAATCTTGATTTGAATCCACTGCCCAATCACCTCAAGTATACATTTCTTGGTGAAGGATCACACTTACCTGTTCTAATCAGTAACGGGTTGAGCTCATCTGAATAAGCAACTTTGATTGATGTTCTAAAGCAGCAGAAAGGAGCTATTGATTGGAATTCAGCTAACATAAAAGGGATCTCTTCAGCTATTTGTACGCATAAAATTCATATGGAAGACCACTGCAAGCCAGTGATAGCAGCTCAAAGGAGCTTGAACCCAAGTATGAAAGAAGTTGTGAGGAAGTAGATTTTGAAATGTTTGTATGCTGGAGTGATTTATCCTATCCCAGACTGCAAGTTGATTAGCCCTGTTAATGTGTACCCAAGAAGGGTGAAGTGGAAAGAAAACATAAGCACCTCGTCCCTCGTCTCTCTCGCAGAACCGCCGCCGCCATCAAGCCACGGAAGCCTGCGGCCGCCATTCAGGCCCCGACGTTGCATGCTCAAGCCCCAACGTTGCACCCTATCACCGTCACCCATCTTCACATTGTTAGATACAATTAATTCTTCTTGCCGGACGTTTGCCGGACCACAGCAACATGGCGGACGACCCGCCGCCAATACTGGACGAATTTCCGCCGCTCGCCGGCCGAGATCCTAAAACTACAGTGCCCCTCGTACAGAAATCGTTTGCGTCGACCTTCGGGGCGCAAAAACTCAATTATTATCCGATCCCGCCGAAGGCTCTAGGTAAGGAGAAGGGTGAGCCAAAAGTTACTTTCACCAAATCGGACATTGCTTCGTTAACGGCTCCGTTCGAACTCGCACTTGTTGGAAAATCCAGCCACGGACGGCAATCGATGGAGGAGACCCGAAAGTTAATTATCGCTATTGGATTTAAGGGAGACATCTCCGTCGGCCATCTCGATCAAAATTATATTCTTCTGAGATTCACGAATGAGGATGACCGTGACAGAGTTTGGCTCCGGGAAGTTTGGTTCTTAAAGAAATTCCCTATGCGCATCTTTAAATGGACTCCAGATTTTCATGCTAATGTTGAATCCCATCATGCCCCGGTATG
>JAOYMZ010031875.1:0-16488 GCA_025802335.1 Pinguicula primuliflora | reverse complement strand
TTTTATTTAAGGATAAAATAAAATTTATTATTCTATTAAGGATAAAATGGTAAATTTACATAAATTTTAAAATCCTTCTATCAATTTATCCTCATTACTAAACATAAGATTTTAAAATATGACCATATCCTAAGCCCCTAAAATCCTACATAATCCTGCGTACTAAACATAGAATATATTTTTTCATCCTATTAAATCTCATTCTCCTATATCTCATTCATCCCTCCTACTAAACAGAGCTTTTTTTTAGTACAATTTTTGTTCTCACAGAATAGGTTTTGACGGTAGTTTTTTATAGTTAATCGTTTGCAATTTTTGTTGGACGACAAGTTTCCTGCGGGCCTCTCACCGCCCTCAATCTGCCAAATTGGCAGACAAAGAAGACGTATAATATAATAATAAACCTGAGTGTGGGGCAATTATGGCGTCGGTTAGTTGGTTTTCGGTTTATAAAAATCCAAATTCTATCGATGGAAACACGCAAGGAACTTATCTGAACCCAACCCCCTCCCTTATTATCCACATACATATTTTTTTTATAAGTTTTATCAACATACAGATATTATCGATATATATATATGGTGACTAGGAAATTATCATCTTATCTTTCTCAACTGTTACATATTCGTAATTCGTGGTTTGTACATCAAATTCTATATCCCAAGTATGAGAAGATGCATCATTTGATGTGAAACTTCAGATGAATTTGTTGCGTTGTGTTATTGTTGAGATGTGAATATCAGAAGACCAGAGGAGAGGGAAAGCTCTTCCACTCCGGTTAGGAGAGAAATGTGGGATTTCAATAACTTAATAGATGATGAAGACCTCGTAAACCTTCTGAAAAAATCTGGCCCAGCCCATTATTCGGGTCTCGGTGCCTTTGAAGAGATAGTCCAGTTCATTAATTGGGTCTGGGGCCGCCCGGCCCACGTCTCGTGAGTCATCGGGCTTTGAATGAATCGAGCCTATATCTGGTGGGTCTCGTGTGTGTGGGTGCGCGTGCGGGAATTAATTTGGTAGGAATGTGAGTTATCCTCATAAAAACTTTAGCCCAAGGTGATTTGATTTTAATCCACATTTCTATTTAAACCTCATTATTCTTACTTCCACAAGTCCGACTAGGCAAGCCCTGTCGGACTTGGACACCCACACCGTATAAATGCAGGATCGTTTCTGCTCCGATACCATGAAGAATTGTGGATTTGTGGATTGGAATGAATGCGTAAACGAAAAACACAAGGGTTTTACTTGGTTTGGCGGAAGCCAACTCCACGGGAAGAAAATCTTCCAGCTTTCTTTTCTCTGTTTTTTTTTTTCTTACTTTTCATCTTCTTTGTACAGGTACATATATACACAGGAAACACCAACTACTCCCCATGATTCTTGGGAAATCATTGAGGATATGGATGGAAGGTGATCCCTAAATTGTAGGGATCACAATAAGGGGGAAAGGATTTGTGCAAATCCTTTCCCTACATATATCTTTACTTAACATTCCTCTCAAGTTTGGTGTGGGATACCCAATACCTAACTTGAACAAAACATCATGAAATGCCCGACCACTAACTGGTTTTGTAAGGACATCTACCAGTTGATCCTCTGATCGTATGAATGGAAGTGTAACCACCTTGTTCTCAAGCTTTTTCTTAATGAAGTGTCGATCGATTTCGACGTGCTTCGTACGATCGTGTTGTACTGGATTATCAGATATGTGTATAGCGGCTCGGTTATCACACCACAGAGGGTAGGCATGCTCTTGTAGAAATCCAAGTTCTGTCATCAGTTTTCTAAGTCATAGTACTTCCGTGATCCCTCTAGAGATTTCTCTAAATTCTGCCTCTGCACTCGATCTTGCCACAACTTTCTGTTTTTTTCTTCTCCATGTGACTAAATTTCCCCCAACAAATGTAAAGTATCCAGAGGTGGATCGTCTATCCATAGGACTCCCAGCCCAATCAGCATCAGTATATGCCTCGATATCAAGATATCCATATTTGCCATACATCACCCCAGTATCGGGTCAACTCTTCAAATATCTCAAAATCTTGAACGTCGCCTCCATATGCTCTCTCTGTGGGCAATGCATGAATTGGTTCACAACTCCGACTGAGTATGCAATGTCAGGCCGTGTGTGTGCCAAATAGATAAATATTCCGACTAAGTGTTGATACCTCTGCTTGTCGGTCGTGCTCCTTCTTCTTTTATGCTCAACTCATGGTTAAGGATCATCGGTGTATCCACTGGTCTGCACTCAAGTAAGCCCGTTTCAGCGAGAAGATCAAGTATGTACTTTCTCTGTGAAATATATATTCCAGCCTTCGATCTCATAACCTCAATTCCTAGAAAGTGTTTCAACATTCCAAGGTCCTTCATCTCGAACTCACTGAATAAGTTTTTTCTCAATTCTTCAATTTCCTCAGTATCATCACCAGTAATAATAACCATATCATCCACGTAAATGATCAGGCAGGTAATCTTTTGGTATTGCCTCTTCATAAACAGAGTGTGATCAGAATTGCTCTGCGTGTATCTATATTTTTTCATGGCGATTGTGAACCTTCCAAACTATGCTCTAGGTAACTGTTTTAGACCGTATAACGCCTTTTTTAATATGCACACCTCATGGGGCCAAAAATCTCTGTCAAACCCTGGGGATCCTTTCATATATACCTCCTCATCTAAGTCTCCATGTAGAAAGGCGTTCTTCATATCAAATTGGTGTAGAGGCCAATCCCGATTTGCAGCTATAGAGAATAGAACTCGGATCGTGTCAAGTTTGGCAACAGGTGAGAAAGTCTCTGAATAGTCCACCCCATATGTCTGAGTGTATCCCTTTGCCACTAATCGTGCTTTGAATCGCTCAATCATTCCGTCAGCTTTTCTTTTGATAGTATATATCCATCTGCACCCTACTGGCTTCTTCCTTTGAGGTAGCATGCACTTTTCCCATGTCTCATTTTTCATCAAAGCATCCATCTCAACTTCCATGGCCTACCTCCACTCAGGAATCTCCATTGCTTCTCTCACATTGAGAGGCGTTTCCTCACTATATACTGCAGCAGCAAAGGCACGAGCTGACTCGGACATGCTTCCTTGAACAACGTCAGCAATAGGATATCTCTGGGATCTAGAGTTGTGTTCCAGAGTAAATTTCTTTCGTGGGACTCCCCTATTTGCTCGATCATGGAGAACATACTTGGGTAACGCCGGGGTTCCTTCAATATGATCATTCTCCACAGAATCCAAAGGATGAGGCAGTATAGTATCAACAGGCTCCATAAAGGTAGAAGCAATATCCACAACATCCATAGAGTGAGGAACTAGTGTTCTTACCGGAGTCTCCATCGAGGAAGATCCTTGAGGTTGTGCAGAGAGATCCGGTTGTATCCTGTCTCCGACATGACCTGCGGGTGACCTGCTTGACTCAAAGACGGCTTCAGATGGCTCTCATGTGGGAGGCACATGCGTTAATGTGCATATTTCTGCACGAGAGGTCGCTCCATAGATTTCATCATCCATTCGAAAACTTGTGAATCTTTCTGTTTCCACACAAGGTATTCGTTGTCTATCTCTGGGGGGGGTTGATCTGGCCGGTAATATACCCGAGTCGGCCTCTCCTTTCTATAGCTCTCTGCATTAGACTGGACCACAATACATAGTTGTGATTGTCCAATTTGATGTCGACAACCGCAGTGCTGGGTTGATGAGTGTCTGACTCCGTAGAGGAGGAGGATTGATTTTGTGTAGCCCATGAAAGCCCTGCAATTCACACAGATTTTGCACTCTATTCCTCATAGATGATACACATATGCGTTGGGTGCATTGATGCTGAATTTATGTGCATTGATGCTGAATTTATGTGCATTGATTCAGCACTTAGAAAGCCCAGAATTTGAGACAACAGGAGTTTTGTGAATGATCAATTCTGGTACCCAAATGCAGTCGATCAATTCGATTAGCCATGATTTAGAATTCTCGAAATCTTGTGTTTCCTCTGCTCTATGTTACCATCTGATATCAGTCATTGCATGTATTTTCTGAATTGCAGGAACTATTGTTGAAACCTGTTGAGAATCCAGTTGAAGTCGCCAAGATGAATAAAGAGGAATTCGGTTAAAGAAGACATAATTCTATATATGTCATACATACTGTTTTGTAAAGAGTTAATGGGCTTCTTAGCTTAGAGATAGGGGCCGCAGGCCCAATACATACATGTATATGTACACGTCGCTCATGCGACATTTGCCCTAACAAGAGTGGAAATACAACCGCACTTCCACAGATCTAGCGCAAGCTCAGCATTTACTCCATCATCGTTCCCACATTTGGTCCTCCACTCCATTTTGCCCTGTTACGATTTATTCTATTGCTTTCCATATATAAACTTCCCCATTTCCAATTTAAACATGGTATCGGAGCTTGTTTTTTGAGCGAAATCTCAATGATTCCTATCAATTCTGTTGCTTACACTGGTGTAGTCAAGTGTTAACTTCAATTGGAGCCTTCAACATATCCAGCACTCGGTTATCCTTCAAATTCCATCGGCTAAATGGGTGAGAACAACAAAAAATTGCCTGCTTTCATCATCCCTCCTATTATTGATCCTATCGTTCTTCCGGCTGCGCCTGCTACTATTAAAAAAGTTCTACAAGTCAGGGATTCTGACGAACCCGGGATGACTCTGGTTACTGTACTTCTGAACACAAAAAATTACAGATCTTGGAGTCAGACTATTTTGATGGCTCTTGGATCCAAGCGCGAACTCGCACTTATTGATGAGAATACTGAACCACCTCTTGATGAGGGGTCAGAAGAACTTGACCTCATGGTCACCTCTTGGATTTACAACTCGATTGACCGCAAAGTGTTTGATGGTTTCCAATATACCACTACATCTGCACGAGATCTCTGGAATGAGTTGAGGGAGCATTTTGGTGCGTTTAATGTGCCAATGGTCTATCGGGTGAGACATCAGATAGTTAAAATCAAGCGAGGAGACAATGTAACCATCTACTACAATAAGTTGAAGGGTCTCTGGGATGACCTTAACTACATGAGACCTGCTGTGAAATGTCAATGTGGGGTAAGTGAAGAAGAGAAGATGATGAAATTTCTGTTTGGCTTGAGTCCTATGTTCGAGCCAATCTCTAGCCATGTATTATCTACTGATCCTTTGCCCTCTCTGAACAAAGTATATTCAACCATCTTGACGGTTGAGAGACAAAAGGAGGAGAGTGTTGTGGGTCAGGAGGTTCTGGATCATGCAATGTTTGCTAGAATGATGGGCGGATACAAACCTGCAGGGAAATGGTGTGGCCACCAAAAGGCCATGGCAAAAGGAATTATGGTAAGAGGACAAAACGTAGACCTGAGGTGCACGCATTGTAATATTCCAGGCCATCTCTTACCAGACTGCTATAAACGAAAGACTTGTGATCATTGCCATATCCAAGGACACTCGATCCAGAATTGTTTCAGGCTGAAGGCTGAGCAAAAGAAGGGTCGCATGATGACACAATCTTACGCTAATATGGTGCTGGAATCTACAATTGATATGCTTCAAGATGATATTATTTCAAACAACCAAATGACTACGGTTGAAATAGCATGTTTTGAAATCAACAAGGCTCTTAAAGAGGCCCTCCGTATCGTGCCTTCTACCTCTGGAACAACTCTGATTGATGAGTTGGAGCTTATTAGTAATGCATTCCTCCTTTCTCAAGAGTTTGACTCACATTTCAATTCTCGAATGTGGATTATAATCACAAGTGCAGATAGTCACATGTGTTGTGACTGAAAGTTGCTACGGAATTGTGAACTGCATAAAAAGGGCTTCTATTGTTCGCCAGGCTAATGGAGAGAATGCGCTAACAAAGTGTATTGGGAATGTGTTTATTTCTTCCACAATTACCCTTAAACGAGCTTTGTTCCTTCCTACATTTCATTTCAATCTCTTTTCAGTCTCCAAACTTAGCCAAAGTGCAGATGCTTATTTTTCTTTCTTTCCATCCTATTGTCTCATGCAAACCCTCAAAACTAAGCAAGTGTTGGCTGTGGGTAGAGAGTTTAGAGGACTGTATGTTTTTTATCCATCCAGTTTCATCCCTCAGCCACAGATGGAGCGCACCCCTTTTGCTCATCCAGTCCGTTCTGCCTCACAGAATGCTTCCTTTTGTAGCATTCATCACTCAGATACAGCTAAATGTCGAAATGTATGGCATAATCACCTTGGACATTCGTCTTTATCTGTATTAAAACAGCTATCTTTGCTTGAACCTTCTGTTTTTGATGAATCCCGATGTAATGCTTGTTATAGAGCAAAACAGCCAAGATTACCATTTCCTATGCATACTCCCAAGTCAATGCATAATTTTCATTTGATACATGTTGATTTGTGAAGGCCATACTCAACATCATCCTTAACTGGTGCATCTTTCTTCCTTACTATCGTTGATGATCGTAGTAGGGCTACTTGGATATACCTCATAAAGCACAAATCCAAAACTCTTTCCTATCTCCTAAAATTTATTTCCATGATTGAAACTCAATTTGCTACAAAAATCAGGTTGCGCTGATAATGGTTTCGAATTTACTAATCGGTCATGCCAGAACATGTTAGCCTCTCGCGGGATCCTTCATCAACGCAGCACACCTTATACACCCCAGTAAAATGGGGACATAGAGCGCAAGCATCATCATCTTTTGGACATGGCTCGCACTCTCCTGTTTCATTCGTCACTCCCAAATAGGTTTTGGGGAGAGGCTGTGTTGGCATCAACATATTTAATAAATAAACTACGACAGCAACCTTGAAATGGCGCAGTCCACATGAGCTTCTATATGGCAGTCCACTCGATATATCAAGCCTTCGTACATTGGGGTGTTCGTGTTACGCCAGTATTAACACCCCACACAAAACCAAACTTTCACCCCATGGCCTCAAAGGTATCTTTCTAGGCTACTCTGCAGCCATGAAAGGATACAAAATCTATGATATTGACCAGCGCAAACTCTTGGTATCCACGGATGTGGTGTTCTTTGAACATATCTTCCTGTTCCAGCCGCATTCTGATGTTCAAAACAATCACTCCACTGTTGTTCCTCCTTCAATCCCTATGTCAATCATCATCTCAAATGTTGTTTGAGAAAAACCAACTCCTCCAAATAATGATCCCTTCATCCAAGTCGATTCTCCCCCATCTCCTGTACTTGTCATCGAAAACACCACTATCCTACCTGATTCTACTCCAAGCCCACTTACTTCTGATTCTCCCATGCCACAAAATATCACCACTAGCAGCTCTCCAGCTACCAGACCACTACCTTGCAGAGTTCTCGTGCCATCCATACACCACTATGTTACAAGAACTGCACTATGGTAGCTCATGATAACATTTCTCTTGCTACACACTGTCTGTTATCCATCACTACAGGAGATGAGCCCAAAACTTATTCTGAAGCAGTTACTAACGAGAAAGGGATCATAGCAATGAATGAGGAATTACTGGCACTCGAAGAAAATCATACCTTGTTACTTACCTCGTTACCGAATGGATGCAAGGCTATTGGCATCAAATGAGTATATAAACTCAAGCATCACCCTGATGGATCTATCTCTTGGTACAATGCCCATATCGTAGCAAAAGGCAAAAACCAAATTGAGGGATTACATTATTCTGATTCATTCTCACCGGTTGCAAAACTTACAACCGTCCGTATCTTGCTTGCAGTGGCTGTCCAATGTGGTTGGCATATTCATCAGCTAGACATAAATAATACATTCTTACACGGGTATTTAGCAAGGAGTTTTACATGACACCACCTCAAGGGCATTCTGCTCATGGCACCGGCCAAATCTATCTTCTCAATAGATCGTTGTACGGTCTCAAGCAATCTTCCCATCAACGGAATTGAGAATTCACATCCAAACTTCAGGTTTTTGGATTTCATCAGTCAGTTAATGACAACTGCCTGTTCATCCTTCAAATACATGATTCTTTCACTGCCTTATTGGTTTACGTGGACGGCGTTACTATCAAAGAATTTCTTGATCCAACATTCAGCTTAAAAGATTTGGGAGGGACGCATTACTATCTGGGATTGGAGTTAATCCCATGTCCCTCCGATCTGTATATATCCCAACACAAATACATACAAAATATACTCCGTGACACGAGTATGCTTGCTGCCAAGGAGACAACAACTCCCCTGCCTCTAAGGCTAAAACTGCCAGGATCAGATGATATACCTAGACTACCTGATCTAACAAAATACCAAAGTTTGCTTGGTAAACTTCTCTACCTGGCTTTCACACGCCCGAACATTAGCTATGTTGTCCAACATCATAGCTAATTCATGAATGCCCCTCATGGATCACATTGGAATGTAGCTATACACATTATGTGGTATTTAATAGTGACAGTAGCTGTTGGTCTATATTTTCCTTCAGCAAATGATCTCAAGTTGGTAGCATACTCGAATTCAGGTTGGGCTTCGTGCCCAGACTCTCATAGATCCTTGACTGGCTATGTTATTCAATTAGGCCAAGCTACTATTTCGTGGAAACCCCAAAAACGATCCATAGTTTCCCGATCTTCTGTGGAAGCGGAGTATCACAACATGACATCCACCATCTGTGAATTGATGTGGATCTAATATATACTTCAGGATTTTGGTATTCATCTTGATCAAGCCAACTCACTTCACTGTGACAATAATGCAGCTCTCCACCTGATCGCCAACCCCATTTTTCAAGAACAGACCAAACACGTGGAAATTGATTGCCATATCTCTCAAGATCAATACAAGCTCGATTTTATCATGCCCCACTATATTCCTTCCGAGCACTAGCCCAAGGATGTGTTATAACAAAATCCCTGCCTCTGGTCCCATTTAATCATCTGGTCTCCAAGCTCGGTCTCGGCCTTGCACCCTCTCCTCGAGCTTGTGAGGGGAGTGTTGAGAATCTAGTTGAAGTCTCCAAGATGAATCAAGAGGAATTCGGTTGAAGAAGACATAATTCTATATATGTCATACATACTGATTTGTATAAAGCTAATGGGCTTCTTAGCTTAGAGATACGGGCTGCAGGCCCAATTCATACACGTCGCTCATGCGAAATTCGCCCTAATGACAGTGTAAATACAGCCTCACTTCCACAGACCTCTGATCTGTCGACCCATTAACAAACATCATTTTTGCTTAGCAATTTCATGAATCAGATCGTTCAACCATTCGGCTAGCGAAATGTTGAAACCATCATTCTTGCTTGTTGCTTTGAAGGTTGTCCACAGGTCCTGTTGAATTCTGTTAATTGCTCTATTTGCAAGTTTTTAAACTTATCTTGGGTTGACAATAAATTTCAGTAAGAGTTATCTGTATGGCCAATACGTGAGTGCTGATTCATTGAAGACCTATGAGGAAATCCTTCATTGTTCTACTTCTGGCCTACCTTTCATCCACTTAGGTTAGCCTATAGGAGAAAATCCTTGTAAGATTCGGTTGTGGGAAATTGTGATCAAACAGCTGAGTTGCGAAATTGAAAAATGGGATTCTAGATTCCTGAATTTTCCAGGTAGACAAATGCTCATCAAGTCCTCGTTGTTGAGTCTCCTAATATATTATATGTCGATGTTTAAAATGTGTAAGACTGTATCTCGAAAAATTATTAGAATGCTGAGTAACTTCCTTTAGAGAAATTCAGGTTCAAAAACCTGGCCAATACAATGGGTGAAATGGAAAATACTTTACCTGGAGTTGAAATCTGGAGGACTGGGTATCCGTGACATAGAGACTATAAATGTTGCCCTCTTGTCTAAATGGATGTGGCGTATTAAAATTGAGCAAAATAGCCTTTGGTATGCAATCATCAAAACTAAGTATATGAAGCATGAGGACCAAGGATCGGATTATTCCCTGTTGACAATCTCCAATGTAGCATTAAAAATCTTGTCTGATATATGGTATGATACCCTCTCTTCCCCCCCCCCCTTGTTTCATAAAACCCTGAAACTCAAGATTGGTAATGGATCTTAAGCATGTTTCTGTACGTCAGACTGGACAACTAGCGAGTGTTTTGCTTTGAGTATTCTGACCTATACAAGTTATAAACCAGTAAGAAAGCTTTGGTAGTTGAGCTCAAACCTAATCTAGATGAACATGTCACTTGATAGCTTACTTTTTGCAGGGAGCTGAGATATTGGGAAAAAGAGTATCTGCAGGAATTGCTGAGGATTTTGAATGAGGCGCTCCCTCTTGCAACTGATGCAGATGCATGGTATTGGAAGGTAGATAAACTTTGAAACTTCACAGTAACATCTGTATACAAAATGAAAGTTGTGGAAAGTTCAGATTTGATTGAGCATGAAACAAAGTTACTACACCGATCAAGGTGTAAAATTGTCCCTCACAGAATTTAATGCTTTGTGTGGCAACTATTGCTGGGATGCTGATGTCCACTGAGGTTATTAGAGACTTGTTCCTTAATCTCGTCATAAAGGACACATTCACATGTCCTAGCCATCTACGCCAAACGTCAACAGACTCAATCATATAAGCAGAAATAGGAATTTTATTAGAATCATTAGAAAGTACATTTAGAACAAACAACCTTTGACTGTAATATCCCTTTTCAATAAACTTTCCATTACGAGTAAGTACTAGCTTATCAGCCTCAATAACTTGCTTGACTTCAGCTTTGTTGAGGAGACCACCTGATATTACATTGTGGCACAAGGACGGGACGTACATAACATTACTAAGGGCCAACGTCTTTCCTGAAGTGAGCTTCAACAACAACTTACCATTTTCAAGAACACCAGACGTGCTCAAGTTACCCATGTAGCATTGTTGTCCTTGTGTTGCTTCTTCAAACTTATGGAAGAGTTCTGTGTTTGTGTAGAAATGTTTGGTTGCTCTAGTATCCACAATCTAGTCAACTTTATTCTCGATCAGGTTGACTCCACTTATCATTGCTGCGATCTCATCATCCTCATCCTCATCTTTAATTAAATTGGCTTGAGGATCAGCTATGCGTTTTCCTTCTTGAGGAGGAGTTTGCGCTTCGGGCATTCGAAGGACTTGTGACCAGGAGCATTGCACAGAAAGAATATCAAATTTCCTTGATGTTTCCAAATTCGCCATCTTTATTGGCCGTTTGGAACGATCGTTAACCCTTATTGTTCCTCCTCGTAGTTTGGTGTAAGGGTGATCTATTTCAATAAGATGAGCATTAGAATAATCGACATAACCCGAATCGTGTTTATTGTTGAGGCGATTTGCCTCCTCAGTTCTCATGTGACTAATCAACTCATGCGGGTCAGATCTCTCTTCTTGTGTTTGAGATGATTCCTATAGTCAGTCCAAGAGGGCGGAAAATATTCAAGCATGACATTAGATTGGAACACTTCACAGATCTTCATCCCTTCATTTATAACATCCGCACATAGATTTTCATAGGTGTGTACTTGCTCCATAATTGGCCTACCCTCCTCCATCCTATAGGCAAACCATTTTCCGATAATATATTTCTTCTTACCTGCATCATCAGCACCATACTTCTTTTCGAGGGCATCCCAGATAGCTTTCGAAGATTTGAACCTCACGAACAAAACAAATAGACTGTTGACTATGTGGTTGAGGAGATGTCCCTGAACAGTTTTGTTGTTCTTCTCTTGTTTCTTCGCAGCCTTGACAATTGCATTGCGATTGGCTGTTTCCATACAATTAAGGGGGCCAATTAGATTTGGCAACTCTGGAGCATCTGACAGTAGCATATAGTCGAGAACTAGAGCTTCAAAAAATATTAGCAATTTCTTGAACCAATGCTTATAGTTACTTTCATCCAAGGGTTCTAGTTTCGACATATCAAGTATAGAACGAGAACTAGAAGCCATGATGATTTCCAAATACGGAATAAAATCGCTTTCAAATTGTTGGAATAGTTCTGCAAATTATCAAGATCGAAAACATATCGATTCCTTTTTCAAGTTATGCCGTGGACGCGCTCACTACCTTGAAAGTAATTTCGGCACAATCATAGTGCTAATCGTCTTGTCACTGGCCGCTCTCGAAGGTTAACATAAACACTCCCGAACACACGGTGTACTCTGCAATTGGAAGTTGGAGGAAGACACCGAGACCTTTGCTCGTCAAGAACTGCAAGAGAGAAGAAATATTTTCGTGGATTGATGATTGAAAAAGATGATTTTCGAACTATCCCAGAGACCACCTTGTATAGAGAGGATTCGAAGAGTTCATCTCCCACTAGAATTCGAAGAGTTCGTTTTCCACTATAACACAAACACATCGTCGTCTCCTGATATTCCGTAACTCATATTCATGCAAAATCTCACGATTTATTTCTTGTTCTCCAAGTGAAAGGAATCCCCCAAAAAATTAAAGTCAATTGATTATAATTTTCTGGGCCAAAAAGATAAGTGGATCTCAGAGAGATATAGGTCGGCCCAACCACATGCGACTGGCCGGTCGGTCGGGAGTACGACTCGACCAGGCTATCCATCCGAACTACGGCATCGTGCGTGCATATGGGTTAAGCCCACTCTCTTATCACCTCAACAAATTCCAATATAAGGCAAAAGCATTTATGCCTATATTTCCATCTTTCCACAATCGATGTGGGACAAGAGTAATTCTCCTTTTGGTTTTTCCAAAGGCATTACTCCAACAGTCATATCATTGGGGTTCAGTAATGTGATCAAATTAGCTGGTACAAATAGCACTACTAATATCATAATTCTTCACCGTCACCATTTAAGGGTAGTATATGCTACTCAAACCAGAATCTCTTGATGCTAACAGCTGGAAAACAATATGGATCGGAACTTGCTGGGAAATATGGATGTGCAGAAATTAGAAGCATTTTGAAGGAAAAAATCCATCGGCCGAGGAAATCAAAAGGAAGGTATAATTACTTGCATGGTCTTGGATAATCACAAGAGGGCGAGGAAGGACACTAATTGACAATAACAACTCCCGGAATGACGGAATTAGGACGTGGATTGAAGGATTGAAGCTGTCGCAAGCGAAATCAAGAACTCACCGAGACACAGAACAATTCGAATGTTTCAAATGTAAGGACTGGCCGGTTTGGAGTAATTCAAATCGGATTGTGCTGTAGATATGTAAAACAAAAATGGTTTATTTTGAATAAAATCAAATGGTTATAAAAAAAAGAGTAGTAAATGTTAAATCACCATTTAAGATTTATATATTGATGAATTAAATCACCTTAAACTAGATGGACACAACTCCAATGTTAATTGAGGGGGGATCATACTATAAATTTTTTGAATGTTTAAAAATTCCACTAGAATTTTAATAATGGTGTGATCGTGTAAAAAAGAAAAAAATGTTAGATTCAATAAAATATAATACCAAATTAATAGTTGTGGCTGGATATCAATATATTAACCTCGAAGTATTAAAGGATGTAGAAATTGGGCCTTCTCCGTAGATTTAATTGTACAGTTAATTTATTTTTCCTTCTGTAGCAAACGGGCCATGTGTGTATAAGCCCACATGAGTGTATATAAAGGTATCCTATGGGCAAACGAAACCATGCGAAATTAAGAGTGAAAGAGAATCTTTCCGCCGCATGTCGTGTTCTTCCTTGGCTACCATATTTCCTTCACTACTTGTTTTTCCCTTAAATCAGCAGATTATATTCTGTGGTCATATCATTTGAAGGCCACTAGTTCCTTTTCAACAAAAGGTGAATCTTGTCGTTTCCTTGCATATTAAGAAAATCTATAGGATATCAGAGACATAAACTCTCAGATCCAACATTTCATCCAGCATTTAACACCTCCTTTTCCCTTTTCCATACCTACAAACACCTCATTCATTGCAATCGATGGAAGATATCAAGGATACCAAGCAGAAAGGGGCTGTATCTGATGCCATTGTACCAAAATCTGGACTTTCTGTTCGGGATAGTGATGAACTGGGCATGAGACTAGTTACTGTACTACTCACTACAAAAAATTACCAGAGTTGGAGGAGAGCGATTCGGATGGCGTTGGGTGCTAAGCAGAAGTTGGAGCTTATTGACGAGAATCCAAACCCACCGGCGGATGAAAGCTCTGAGGAATACAAGAATTGGAAGGCCGTGGACCTTATGGTTGCATCGTAGATCTACAACTTAATTGATCGCGAGGTGCTTGATGGATTTCAGTATACTACCTCATGTGCTAGAGAATTGGGGCTTGAATTAAAGGAGAGATTGGGTGAGGTGAATGCACTTATGGTTTACCGAATTCATCGTGAAATTGCTAAAGTTAAGCAGGGGGTAAACAGTGTGACAGTCTACTACAAGAAATTGAAGGGACTATATGATGAATTGCAATTTGTGCGTCCTGCTACAAGATGTGAATGTGGAAGAGAAAGTGTCAAGAATGAGGCAAAAAAAGGTAATGAAATTTCTTTTCGGGTTGAATGCTGGGTTTGAACAAATTGCAACCGAGATCCTTGCTACTGATCTGCTGCCCAGTATGAACAAAATTTATTCAACTGTACTTAGGTAGAACGCCAGAAAGAAGAGAATGCCCTTGTTGAGATCGTGAGTGATCAAGCATTCATGAGTAGAACTCACAACGAGAATCCTAGATGGAGTACGCCTCATAAGATCTCTGGTGTCACTGCTCCATATGCAAAGAGTCCTTCTAGCATATTTCAAAAATCAAACATAAGATGTGATTAATGCCATGCTACAGGACACATGCGTGCAGACTGTTACAATCAGATGTGAGATTGGAAAGGCCTTGAAAGAAGTGTTGCAGATTGCACCTCCCACATCCTTAGGAAGCGTTCTACTTGAGGATCTTGAATCAACAGGTAAAATTTTTATACAGGCACTTACTATTGCATCTAAGTTGAATCCAGGTATATGGATTGCTGATATTGGAGCATCCATCCACATGTGTTGTGAACAAATATGTTGGAAAATTGTGTACTGGTTAATGAAAATCTAGTGGTGCGTCAGGGTGATGGGGCAAAAGCTCAGTAATTCATATTGGAAACTGCAGACTTAATTCTCAACTTATGCTTGAATATGTTCATCTTATTCCCACCTTCAAATTCAATCTATTGTCGATCTCTAAACTTAGTAGAACATCTCAAGTTTACTTCTCATTTTACCCCTCTTTCTGCTTGATACAGGACCTAATTACTAAGAATGTCTTTGCTGTTGGAAGGGAGTTTCAGGGCCTGTACGTTTTTTTATCCCCCCCAGTCCTTTTCTGATGCACAGAGAGCCTCTCCTAGTTAACTCCAACTGTTGCATGTTTTCTCAGTACATCACAATTGGTTGAACCACGTGTGTATCATGAAGCTGCTAAACAACCAGAATGGGTTATGACCATGACAGAGGAACCACAGGCCCTTGAAAACAACCAGACGTGGACCATAACATAGCTACCTGAATTACATTGAGCCATAGGTTGCAAATGGATATATAAGATTACTCAAAATGCTGATGGAAGTATTGCGCGCTTCAAAGCGCGACTCATTGCTAAGGGGTACAGTCAGGTGTAGGGACTTCACTATTATGACAGTTTCTCCGTGCGAATCCTGTTGATAGTAGCCACAAAACGACATTAGGTTGTTCATCAACTTGATGTTAACTATGCCTTTCTACATGGCGTTTTGGATGAAGAACTCTATATGACTCTACAACCAGGTTATCCCAGAGGCTCACCTGGAGAAGTCCGCTTGCTGCTGAAGTCCATTTATGGCCTAAAGTAATCCTCCAAAATATTTACACAACACCTATTGGATTATGGATTCATCAAATCCTCCAATGATCACTGCTTATTTCTTTTGAGAAGAGAGGATCATTTCACAGCTCTCCTAGTATATGATGATGATGTTTTAGTCACTGGGAACTCTCCACAAGAGGCTGCTCGTCTTAAATAGTTCCTGGACGATACTTTTAGCATAAAGAACCTCGGGGAAGCAAACTACTATCTTGGCCTTGAGTTATTCAACTCTTCACAAAGGTTGTATGTCACACAACACAAATACACCCTAGATATTATTACTGATACTGGCTTAAACCAATCCAAAGATACCCAGTAAATTCCACCCTTAGGCAGGGTTTTGGGAGGGTAGCATGTACGCAATCATACCCCCATCTCATAACATGATAGGGAGATTATTTCCGTGGAGACCTCAAGCTCAAAATAATAAATAAAATAAAATAAATTAAAAAAATAAAAAATAAAAAATAAATTAAAAATAATAATAATAATGATAATAATAAAAAAATAATAAAAAAATGAGAAGCAAGTACAACTGAAATACCTACTTACTTCAACCATGCACTACGTGCATACCGAAATAAATGAATGCCTACGCCAAATAACGATTAAGTTAAATAACTAAATACTTATCAGTCTAGAGATCAATAAGCAAATAACTACTCTATATAGTCTTATGTATCTTTAACCGTAATATGACGTCTCCAACTCG
>JAOYMZ010031864.1:0-16489 GCA_025802335.1 Pinguicula primuliflora | reverse complement strand
TGCTTGTACTCTGTTGTATCCTGGGAGACGAACGTCCATATTCTCAAAGCACCTAGGAGAGGGCGAATTCGTTTTAAAGAGACTGTGATCAACAGGTCTCAGAGTTTCACTCAATTCTTGGAAGTTTGTTATTTGGTAAAAGGTTGAGAAATTGTTATTTCCTTCCATCACTATTTCTTACAATAGTGAGGTGTAATTACTGATTTTACGATTTTAATATTTAATTCTTGCAAAGAAGAAACATGTTGATAAGGCTATACTTATTGTGTGTTCTAGCTTGATCACCTAGGGTAAAATGCTATAGACCAATGTTATATTGTCTTATGAACCTTTGTGCATGCAATAATAGGGAGCGGTTCCTGTGCTCAGTCCTTGCGTGCTCAATCCGTACTCAACTTTTCGTAGAACCATCCGTTTTCGAAATTGGTCGTACCATTGAAAAGCTTATACATTGTAGATGAAAATTCCCATGCTTTGGTCCGGTTTCCGGCGACTTTGTCGCCGGAAATTTCTAAAACCCTATTTAGGACTATTTAACCCAAGAGGATGCATAACCCTCCGTTAAACGGTGATAACATCGTCGGAATATTATCAAAACTTGAACATATGCAATTCGATGGTATCAATTTTGACAAATTTAATAGGATGTAATGGAAATTTAGAGTATGTCAAATTTTAATATATACAAATAGCATTAAAATTCATAAACAAAAATTAAATTAAACATAATTATTGGTCAATATGATAATCATGCTTCACCTGACAGGGTCCATGCCCATACTGTGACCGGGCGACCCACCGGGCCACCTATCTATGCGTGTGAGCCGCACGCTCGAAGATAACTACCCAAACTCGTGCGGGCTCCGGCGTTGCCCACTGCGAAACCAGCCGCTGTCTTCACCGCTGGATCGCCGCCGTGAGATGCCTTTTCCCCGAGAGACCATCAATAAACGAATAGTGCGCTTTCATGAACCCCGGACAGCTTTATCAATCTTACTTTGGTTGGCTGCCTTCTCGTTAATGCCCTTTTCGGATCGGACTGCGAGCTTGTCGTATTTGTCAAGTATATTTTGTTTGGAAAGATAATTATCGAAGCATTTGCTCACGCTGCGGCTTAGCGCTCAATATTTGTTTTGGGTTTTGACTAGTTGTTCTATCTGAAAATCGGATTTTTTTTAGCGTATCCAAAGGGCAATTTAGTTGAGCTAATGCAGCTAGAGTTATTGAAGTTGCCGATATTGTTCGCGTTGCGCTCGAATTTAGTTCAGTTCCTGGCTGTTTGGCCTTTGAGATTAGAGTTCAATTGGGTAGTTTTCTAAAGGTATGCGAGCTTCTTTTGCAGGTAAGTTTTAAAATTATTCATTTAGTTACTATGTCGGTTCTTTACTGGCTATCTTCTTGACATTATATATTTTTGGAAAAACCAGTAGGATCACTCTGATTATTTACAATAAAGGGTTATACATAGCCATCAGAGCACACCACATTGGTGGTACAACTGCACCTACTAGAGGTTGTTTATTACGAAGGAGGCTATGCTTCCTAAAGGAGAATATGAAAGGGGTCTAAGAGAAATTAGGAAAAGGTGATGGCTGCAGAGATGCAAAGATTTGGCACAAGTGAAGAAGACGATGGTGAAATGGGAATAGATTTGAAGACGGAAGATGATGATGACGATGGAGATGAAGGGAGGCATTTGGGAAACCGCATTGTTGGCGGCGTGGATGTGTGCGTTCTATCAACAGATAATAGGTATATGCATCACCAACAATATCAAGATCAGCAAACTCCACTGATAGGGTCTCGAAGGTGTCGACCCCAAGAAGAGAAAGAGAGAACGAAGCTACGTGAGAGACAGAGGAGAGCAGTCACTGCAAAGATTTTGGCTGGGCTCCGTAAACATGGTAACTATAATCTTAGAGTTAGGGCAGACATTAATGATGTCATCGCTGCATTGGCAAGGGAAGCGGGCTGGGTTGTTCTCCCGGATGGAACCACCTTCCCTTCCATATCACAGGTTTTATCTCTTTTTGACGGCAATAGCATGGAACAGCATCTGTTGATAGAAGTTATAATTGCTCATGCATGGTATTGTACCTTCATCTACAGGGTATGAGACACACGACTGGTGCTACGATTACTGCTGTTACATCATCACCTTCCCCAGTAATAGCAGAAAATGCTTCTACCGCTTCATTAAGAGGCATTTCTCCTCGCTATGGGGGCGAAGTTGATTACAACACATCACACACTAAAACTGTTTATGTGTCCACTTCATCTCCATATGATGCTTCCTCAAGTGCCAGATCTCAGACATCAGCTATGATGGGGGAATGTGAGTTGCACAATGATCCGCTCCTTGGGGGATCTGTTGATTCAATTGATGACAGTCACGTGAGATATTTCTGTCTTGATTGAGATTGTTTCAGTTGCCTGTTAACTATCTTTATATGTGCACTTCTTGTTACATAATCATTATTGTCCCTTCGCCTTCTAATATTAATGTGCGAAGTATGATGCATGCAACTCTATGATCGTTTTATTGTCTGTCTTCTTTTTTCTAGGTTGTTGACATGGCCACAAAAATACAGGAGAGAGAATTTTTTGGCACACCCTATGTTCCTGTATTTGTTATGCTGCCAGTGAGTTGTTTCAGACTTATTTCATCAAACCTTACTGTTGCAAGCCTATTTGAAAACTTAGCATATGCAATATTGCGTGAGTTTTCCTTTCCTTTTCTTGTTCAGTTTTAAATAATGCTCGATTTGCCACAATCGATTAAATGGCTTATTTTTCCATAACAAATAGTTCTACTGTTGGTCAAGATGGATGATACTTAATCTTCATGCTTATGTTCGATCGCATTGGTTGATGCTGGTTGTCATGATTTTCAGTGAACTTCATGCATAACTTCCCATGTTAGTCGCGTGGACAATAAAAGTTGACAAATGCATATGGGACTTATAACTGGAAACTTGTCATATTTCTGGGTTAGTAAAAAGGAAATGCCTGAACTGTTGAATTATTTGTTAACAGTTGGGTGTTGTCAATGTACAATGTGAGGTTATTGATCCAGAAGGTCTAGTAAAGCAACTGAGAATCTTGAGATCGATGAATATTGATGGTGTAATGGTAGATTGTTGGTGGGGCATAGTTGAAGCACATGCACCTCAGGAGTATAACTGGAATGGCTACAAGATGTTGTTTCAGATTGTTAGGGAGCTGAAAATGAAGATTCAGGTAACTGATTTTTGACAATACCACAGATCTATCTTCTGTGAAACTGCCTGCCATTTTTAGCCAGATCATATAGCACCAATTTCAATAGTAAAAGAATAAAAGTACGTGCACAGAGCGAATTGTTTTTATGAATGTGTGTGTGTGTAATTTTGAAGAAAATTTGTGGTTACCAAATGTGGAGTTAAAAAAACATGGAGTTTTGAATCACTAACAAACAATTCCTTAGCAGTGGCTTCATGGTACGCCTTTATGCATCTAAAGTCTCTATTAATGAGAGTCGCAAACGATTATCTCTCAATATTTAAAGAAACTATATTAGAGGATCTTGTAGAGGAAGGAAGTATATCCACGGCTGTAGTGAAATTTAACTTAATACATTTGTGTATGCGGACTAAAGGACTGGTGCTTTATTGTGCAAAGAAGTGAAAAGGAACTACTTTGACTGGTTTGCTATAATATCTATTTAGTGCTTGAATTTGCATGGGAGAAGTTGGTCCTGAATCGACCCCGAGTGATGCATAAAAGCTAAACGGATGTGGGACTAGGATTTAGAAGGCAATCCGTGGCTTTCTTGTATTCTAAAGGAGCTCAACACCTATGGTTTGTTGGAGAGAGTCCATGACCTCCAACTGTTTGAGAAACGGAGAAGACATTTCTTGTGAATCATATTTTTTTTTTCCAAAACTCTTGATGTTTTCTATGTTCCTGGTAATCTAATGGCTTGAATTTAAAAATGGCAGGATTTACTGACTTCAGTGAACCTAATTCATGGGATTTAAATAATGTGATTTTCAATTCTTTACTCTTCATTCTTTGTTTTTTTTAACGTTTGCTGCACAATGCTCCATAACAATTGCCACAACAGGTTATAATGTCGTTTCATGAGTGTGGAGGTAATGTTGGGGATGATGCTTGTATTCCTCTGCCTCACTGGGTAACTGAAATTGGGCGAAGAAATCCAGACATATATTTCACTGACAGAGCTGGGAGGAGGAACCCTGAATGTCTTTCTTGGGGAGTCGACAAAGTAAGAGTTTTGAGGGGCCGGACTGCTGTTGAGGTAATCGTCTCTCTTTCTCAAAATTGTTTCCTACACGACGTTGGTCAATATTTGGATCACATTACTTATGAGTTTGTGAGGATCAGTTTCATGGCTAAAATACTCTAAATAATTAGTCTTGCCTTTATATAAGAAATCTGGCTTATCTGAAAAAAAAATTATAGGTCTACTTTGATTACATGAGAAGCTTTCGGGTTGAATTTCACAACTATTTTGAAGATGGCATCATATCTATGATTGTAGTTGGACTTGGTCCATGTGGAGATCTGAGATACCCTAATAATCCTCTTAAGCAAGGTTGGAGCTATCCTGGTATTGGTGAATTCCAGGTAATTATAAAAAAATCATGTTTGGTGATTATTACTCTTTTGCTCGGTTATCCACTTTCTAACACCCTTTGTGCCTCAGCATGCATTGTTACACACTGTTCTTGGTGATGGCCAATAGTAGATGAGATCTTCTCATGTACTTCTATTGCTTTTTTTCTTTTTTTTTTACTTTTTAGTTGGGTGGGATGGGGTGGAGGGAGTAATATACACTCATTACGACTCCTCAAGGTTTTTGCAGTATGCTTTGGCGCAGGATAATCTTTATATGCGTTTATTGTTATTTACAGTGCTATGATCAATATTTGTTGAAAAGCCTGCGGAAGGCTGCTGAAATAAGAGGACAATCTTTTTGGGCAAGAGGACCTGAGAATTCAGGTTCTTATAACTCACGTCCACATGACACTGGATTTTTCTGTGAGGGGGGTGATTATGATGGCTACTATGGGAGGTTTTTCCTTGGTTGGTATTCTCAGGTTTTACTTGATCATGGTGATCAAATACTTTCTCTGGCCAAATTAGTTTTTGAGCAAACTTGCATTGCTGCAAAGGTTAGTTCTAAAACATGTTTCTTGGAATTTTAGCATGCTTGAAGTTCAGAATAACTAAAATGCCTCAATTGGCTCGTATATTGCCAGGATTTTCTCAAATTGTTGATAACAATCTTATATTTCTCTGTGTTCCCTTGATATAAGGAATTTGACTTGTATTCAAAATTCTCCTGCTTGTCTCTTGGACCACTTAAAATGAATTGCTTTGCATTAATTAGTGAATTGTAAATGAAATCCGGGATATGGTTCGATTTGAGTAGCTGTTGTGCGTTCTATTTTGAGTAGATTTCGGGCACTCACTGGTGGTACAAGACAGCTAGTCATGCCGCTGAATTAACTGCTGGATATTATAACTCCTGCCATCGTGATGGCTATGCTGCTGTTATGGAAATGCTGAAAAGACATGGGGCGGCTCTATGCTTTTCAAATTCTGAAATAAGCATGATCGATCATCGAATGGCCTTCTCGGAATTTTTGTCAGATCCGGACGGATTAGCTTGGCAAGTAAGCATTAAGTATTATGGTTGTTATATTTGCCATTTCTAGTCATGTTTCATATGGAGAGAAAAATCGCATGACTTGGATAACAGAAGTGTTTTTGTCTGACTGAGGCCAGCACTTTCAAAATTTAGGTTCTGAATGCGGCTTGGGATGCCGGTACGCCAATTGCTAGTGTAGTTTCTTTTCCGTACGGCGGCAGCAATGCATATAGCTACTTACTGGAGAAGGCAAAGCCTGTTGGTCATCCGGATGGGAAGTGCATTTCTTCATTCACTTTTGTAAGGCTCAACAGACTTCTCATGGACAGACTAGACCTCAATGAACTGGAAATGTTTATCAAGAAAATGCATGGTAAGATTGGTTTACATGTCTTTGCATGTCTTGTCTCCGATAACAAGGTTACAGTAGTAATCAAACCATGTAGCTCAACTGGTGAACTGGGTACTTTCCAATCTGGTGGTTCAGGGTTCCATACCATTGTCTATTCAAAATACAAGGTTATGGTAGTAGTTTCTCAAAGTTCATTCAACATGTCATCAAATATGTTACTTGCTGATTAGTACTAACTTGCCTTGTACATTCATTTGCTAGAATATTGATTATCAAACAAACATACTTCGATAATTCGCTTTGTAGAAAATCGATGATCAAACTTTGTTCATAGTTCTATGTCTTATTCTCCGGTACGACGTATGTATGTATGTATGAACTTGTTAATAGTGTACTGAAAAATGTCTATACGTAAGTCGTTGAATCATATTTAGATAGATGAGCCTTTTTCTACACTACCTAAACTTACTTGTTCACTTTAGATAAGAACTTTTTTTATTAAGAACTAATAATACTTGGAAATGCACATTAACATTTTAGGAGTAAGATGAAACATATAACAATATTTTACCTTGTTCCTTTGCAGGGAAAGCTGTTCAGTATCAGTGACAGTGACCACGTTTGCATTGCATGAGAGAGTGCTGGCTAAGATTAGCTTTCTAGTGTAACACTGCATTCAATCGCAGGAATGGAAGCATTGCGCAGATAACTGTTTACGGCATTTCCTTTCATCCACCATTATTTTATGGCGAATCTATTGGAGTTGGTGGTGATGATTTTTTTGGTAAAATTTATATATTAGAAGAAGGAAACAGGTTATTGATTTTCCCAACTGTTCCGCGCACGTTAGCAACTAAGATTAAGATAAATCTTAGTACGTAAAATACAACACAAGCAGCCAACTTTCTAAAAGTTTGGTGAGGATGTTGAGTTACATCAGGATTTCCCAGAGCTTCATTCTTTACCAAACACATGATTGAATTTGAAATAAAAAGCAACACATAAATTTTAGATAAGAATTCAGCAGGAAGTTTGAGACTATTATTGTAGCAAACAAACTAGATTCAAGCATATACCAGGTGCTACAGGTATAATCTGTGCAACTTCAAAAGTTTCTTTAGTTGTGATCCTCTTTTGTTTTTCTTCTTTTTCTTCACAACTTGCTCTAATTTAAATTGTTTACTTTTAACTAGTGGACGACCTTTTGCTTCGAATTGGTAATGGATCAGTAATCTTTAGATTTTCCTTTGAGATGTCATTGGTATCAGAATTACAACTTCTACGAACAATCAAGTTGTGAGTTGATTGGTAACTGTCATCACCATCATTTTGGTGCAGTCTCCTTAAGGTTGTGTATAAAATCCATAATCAATTTGCATTTACTTCAGATTCAATTGTCAAATCGACAACGTCATTAAATTCAATATACATCATATCAAGGTGTTGTGCTTCTTTCGTTTTATTCCAACTATCATAAATGATTTTAACTTTTGAATGACATCTTTTCACATCCTTCCTCCATCTCTGCAAAATGTATTGATTAAGAAGGGAGAAAATCTTCTTACGAATTAATAATGTGATAGGAAGTCTGCATAATATTCCCTTAAACTCAAACATGCAACAATTGCACCTCATATCACAATCTGTTTCATAGAAGCGAACTACAAATTTTGTGTTGCTTGTTATTTCTTCAATCATGCTATCCTCCGTTATTTCATACTCATAATGTTCACCATATTCCTTAACAGAAATTAATCACAATACATCTTCCCCACCAATGCTTTTGGGAGTTCTCTAAACTTTGAAATAGTATAAACAGTTTGAACCTATTTCTCCATGTCATAATGGCTTACACATGGGAGTTGTGAAGAGAAATACCTTGATTCCTATTGGCTCTCCTTCTCTACTTTATTTTTCAAAGCATTTTCAAATTGTTCCACAAACTGCTTTAATGTAGTCTTAGAATTAATGTACACATCAAAAAATGAATTCGTGCCCTCACTCCTCTGTGTGGTGGACATTTCTGCCCAAAAATTATTTTTTACAAAGACTGACACCCAACGATGTCTCTCAGTGTACGACGCGCTCAACCAATTATTGCTATGCAAGTGTGTTTCTCAATCATTTCATTCAACTTCCTTCAAAATCACTACAACTCAAAGATTCATAAAAAATTCTTGATATTGCACGGGGAAAACCATTAATGGCTGATCAAGCAACCATGGATCCATCCCACCCTAGTAAGGCACACATTTGTGTAGAAGTTGGCCTTCTAAAAGCGCCACTGAAGCATGTCTGGTTGGTGATGGGGAAATCAGAGTTCTGGTAGCCCATAGAATATGAGACATTTTCGGCCTATTGTTCTCATTGCCTTAGAAAGGGACACTCCCGGGATACTTGTAAGGGCTTGCATCCTCCCAATGTTGTGCAGGAAAGGAGGACAAAGGATGGTAAAATTGTCGCAAATATGGTTGTTCAAAAGGCGAAGAGTGATCCCAAAAATCTTCCAGCTCTCACTCCTTTCCCTAAGGATATTGATGTTGAAGTTAAGAAGGCAGCATTGGCACCTATCTCTGAAGCAATGAAAGTGGCTGATAAAATTGATGCGGAACTGCACAATCTAGATTTGTGCACTGAAGGGGTTTCGGTGGGTAACATTACAAAGAGCAATATTAGTAAGGGAAAAGGTGTATGGATAGCAAAACAGCTCCTGGTGATCTCAGAGGAGTTTGCAAATGATCAGATTATTCTTAATTGTGAAGAAGGGGAACCTAGCACTAAAACGAGGGAGAGACTGTCGGATCCTCCCTAGACAGTCATACCTAAAAATATGGAAATAGTGGAAGCTCTGGAAACTGATTTTCAGAAGGTTGACCATAATAAGAGGCGCAAGAAGAAAGTAATATTTTTGAGTGCAGAGGTGAATCTGAAAGATACTGCGACTCCTATAAGATCCAAAGTGCTGTATTGGTCTCTTGAAATGCTTGTCTCTCAGCTCGGGGAAGCCAAAGCAGACCTAGCTAGATGCATTATAGATTTTGATCTTAATCATGAGGCAGATAGTGAGGATGATGTAATCCCTCACCCTGCGATATCTGATGAGTTACCTGGACCTGATGATGAGTTATCTGATATGAGGCCAGCTGCAGTTGTCCTTGCTCCTAACGTGGTAAGCGAAACTGAGATTGATGTCTCTGAGGATCTTGGTGAGGGACACCCCGAGAAGATTGAGGCAAAGGCTTTGAAGCAGATAATATCCTTGGTGATGGCAATATCCCAGTGGGGCGTCTATGCGAGAATGAAACGAAAAGTAGTAAAGGTGCAGTGGCGGGCCGTGCAGAAATTCACAATGGGGCTCTCCAATCTGTGCTATTTGAGGGACAAGAGCCGAATATTGAATATGACCTGCAGCAAAGACACCTTGTAGTGGATCTTAAAATCGAAGGGTCTGATATTTTGCATTGGCAAGAGACCTATGAGGGAAATGAAGAGATAAGGAATGACAGTGAATCTATATATGAAGGAAATGATTCAGATCTAAATGCCTCAGATGTTGAAGAAAATGTGCATAAAAGCAAGGGAGGGGATATAAGAAATCAAAGAGAAAATTGCCCTAAAAAATGAAAAGGTATCCTCCAGAAATCACTCCTCAAAATGACTAAGGGCCTTTTTTGGAATATTAGAGGAGTTGGTAATCCTCTTTCGCAAAGAAGACTTATAAAGTTGATCAACTTTATTCCTTGGATTTTTTGGTCATCACTGAGCCAACAATTCCATGGAAATGTCTTCCTTTTTTACTGAAGAAATTTAAATATGATGAGGGTGTCTGCAATTGCTCCAGAAATGTATGGATACTATGGAAGAAGTGCATTGAAGGTGAAGTCTTTATTGACTCAGCTCAACTGATTGTTTTACGCCTCAGATTTAGTAACTGTGATAAAATGTATTATGTTGGGGGAATTTATGCAAGCTGTACTAGAATCGGTAGACAGAAACTGTGACAAGAGATAAGAACCTTCTGTCAAGCTATATCTGATCCAATCCTTCTGGGTGGCGATTTTAATGTTGTTACCTCTGCAGAAGAGAAAAGTGGAGGCAGACCAGTTAACTTGAGTGTGATCTCTGACTTTCTTGAAGCTATGAGTGATTGTAGTTTGTCTGATGCTGGTTATACTGGACAGGACTTTACCTGGTGCAACAATCGTAAAGGTGCAGCTAGAATCTACAAACGTTTGGACAGAATTTTGTTATCTGAAAGTAGGTTAATGGAGGCTCCCTGAGTTCAAGTTACTCATCTACATCGTGGCTTATCCGATCATGCTCCTCTGTTGATGGAAATGGTGTCTAATTCTAATCGGGTCCCCGATAGATTTTAATTTCACAGATATTGGCTCGCACACTCGGACTTTGTGAGATGGTAAAAGACTCATGGAACTCTGTTCAACTGCGATTTGATCCAACTCAGATCTTCTGTGATAAGCTGAAGCAGTTATGGAAAGATCTGCAAGAATGGAATAAATCAGTCTATGGGAATGTGTTTACAAATTCGAAACTTGTAGAAGATGCTCTTAAATAGGCTGAAGTGATGATTCGGAAAATAATTCTGACAGACTCTGTTTGTTAGAAGCTCAACAACGCTTCTAACAAATGGATGCAAGAGGGGGATAGAAACACTGCTTTTTTTTCATCGGATGATATCTAGCCGACGAAGTAGAGCTACCAGAATTGCCATTCCTTTGGCAGACGGAGAATTTGTTCCCTCAGCTGAGATTCCAAGACTAATGATTGAGCATTTTAAAATTGTCTTGACGGATGAGCCAATAGTAATGTCTCAACAGCTGTTGGGTAATATTCCAAACATTGTTTCTGAAGCGATGAACACTGAGTTGGCTGCATGGCCCAAAAAAGATGTAATAAAAACTGATGCTTTTGCTATGGATGGTGAGAGTGCACCAGGAGCAGATGGATTTTATGGCTCCTTCTTTCATCATTGCTGAGATATAGTAGAAAATAACCTGGTAAGATTGGTGCACTACTTCTTTGTTGGGAATGACTTCCCCCATGCCATTAACTCTACACTGTTATTCCTCGTACCCAAAGTGTGCATACCAGGCAGCATGAATGATCTACGTCCCATCAGTTTGTGTAACTTAGTGAGCAAGATTATCACATAAATTTTGGCGACCAGGCTTTCAAAAATTCTGCCAGGAATTCTTTCAGAATAGCAATCTAGCTTTGTGAAGGGTCGATTGATTTCTGATAATACTTTATTAATGCAGGAATTACTGCAATCTTTGGATAGTATATCTTGAAGGTCTGAATGTGGCTATCAAACTAGATATGTCTAAGGCTTTTGATCGTATATCTTGGATACATCTTATTCGAGTCCTCAGAGCTTTTAGTTTTTTAGAGACATTTATAGATTATGTGTGGAGATCTATCTCACAAAACTGGTTCTCTGTTATGTGGAATGGGCAGATCTATGGCTATTTCTCTTCTACACGAGGGATCAGGCAAGGTGACCTACTCTCCCCTAGCCTCTTTGTTATTGCATCAGAGGCTTTTAGTAGAGGACTAAACCAACTAATCATAGAAAAGAAATGGTGCTCATATAAGGTTCCAACTGGTTGTCCTAGCATATCACACTTAGCATTTGCTGACGATCTCCTCCTGTTTACAAGAGGAACTTAGAGAGCTTTGTCTGAAGTCTTTACATTAATTCAGGACTATGAAAACATGTCTGGGCAGAAAGTGAATCTGCAAAAGAGTAATTTCTTTGTCTCTGCAAAAGTTTCTGATGCCAAAATTGATGAGATCAATGCCTGGACTGGCCTAACTCATGGTACACTGCCTCAAACATACCTTGGTATCCTTCTGTATCAAGGGACAAAGAAATCCTGCCTATTCCTTCCTCTTATTTTGAAGGTTAAGAAATGAATAGATGACTGGAGGAATAAAAATCTTAGCATGGGGGGCAGACTTGTGTTGATTCGGCATGTTCTCTCTAGTTTGCCTATCTACAAATTTCTGACGCTTGCTCCCAGTAAATTTGTATTGAACAAGCTTGAATCTATTTTTGCTAACTTTCTATGGGGGATGAAAAAGGAAAGCACAAGACTCATTGGATTGCTTAGAAATGCGTGTGCTTGCCCTGTGATGAAGGAGGTTTATCTGTTCGTCGGTTATATGACATTTGCTATGCAGCATCTATGAAGCTGTGGTGGTTGTTTATGGAGGGGAAATCCTTATGGGCAACATATACAGCTGCTAAGTATGGAGACAGACAATTTCATCATCAGTTTGAAACTCCGAAAAAAGGCTCTCACATATGGAAAAGACTGCTGGAGGTAAAAGAGCTAATGATTGAGTACACTCATTAGCTAATTGGAGATGGTGCGGCTATTAATATATGGTGGGATAAGTGGATCACTGATCAGGTTCTTGGTGTCTCTTGTTCTATAAACAATCCGGAGGCGACAGTGCAGTCTATTATATCACACCAGCAATGGGATTTGGCTGGTTTAAACCTGCCAAATGAGATCAGAGACCAAATCCTGAATACTGATCGAATTGAAGCTTCAGACAGACCAATTTGGGAACCCAGCAGAGAGGGTTTTTTCAGCTTCAAGGGAGCTTGGAATTTGGTGAGCCACAAAGCAGTTAAGAGTAGGAAATTCCATCAAATTTGGGACCCGAACATCCCTCTGAAACATAGCTTGACAGTGTGGAGAGCTCATAACAATGCACTTCCTGTAGACGACTGTGTTCGTAGAAGAGGGATTCAGCTTGCATCCTGCTGTCTTTGATGTGCTTCCAACAAACAAGTGGAAACAGTTGATCACCTGTTCTCGTACAGTGAGCTAGCTCAATTTGTTTGGACGGAGTTTGAATCGAAGTTTTCTATACCTCATGCTCTAGTATCTTTGGAAAGCAGAATAAATCAATGGAACTCATATTCAGGAGGTGACGTTTTGAAATACTGCTGAAAGATCACTCCAATTATTATCTGTTGGTGTATATGGAAATCACGATGCAAAGCACACTTTGAAGCATCCCCCATTAGCCCTACCTTCGTGGTGAAAGAGATCTTCTGACAAATTGGAGATATTCTGAAACTCTCCAAGAAACTTCACATTATAAACTGGAATGAGCATAAAATTCTGGCGGAAGCAGGTTTCATCTTCTCTGAGCCTAAAGTTAAACAGAAACAGCACAGACAATGGGGGCACCTGATCTCCACATCCACGTTGGAGTCTTACAGTCTATTCAACAAAGGAGCAAACGAGCATGGGGGGATTCTTAGATCAGCTGCTGGTGTGGTAACTTCTGCTTTCTCAGCTATTTTTCCAGGTCCTTTAATAGCCAATCTACATAGAAATTGGAATTCCGAGCTCACTGAGCAATCTGATAAAGTGCAAGGATAATAACTGCCCATGGAAGGACTTTACTCGATATCTTCAGATGAAAAAATTGATCCAGAGGCACTCTCACATATCGGTTGTTAAGGAGACCAGTTATGCTGCTTTTTTGCTGGCCAAATGGAGTCATGAGCACGGTGATCATAATTTCTTAGCTGAAATAGAACTGCCTGAGCGCATTCAGGTAGAAATACTTCTGGACAGGAATTCTGTAACACATGTTTTATAGCAAAAAGCAAATGCTTGCAGCAGTGTGGGAAACAGATGAAAAAAGGATGCATAGGAGCTGGAGGGAGTTCCAACTAACTGCTCAACAAACTTCTTCGGGGGTGACAAGCTAGTTCTTAAGCTTAGCACCTCTGACAATGGTACAACTAATATTTCCTATACTCTCCTTTCCTTTAAAAATCTCTCCATTGCTCAGATATCTTATATGTAAACTGCTTGTTGATGTGGATGGAAAACGAGAGCCTATATCTGGGCGATACATGGTGGAAAGGGTGATATAAATTTACTCTTGGAGCGACTGTGGGAGGACGACATGATGATGCAATCACACTGAAAAACGTGCAACATGAGGGAGAGATGTGTCTTATTGTTGTTTTCCCTTTTACGGAGGTGACAAGCTAGACTATTAGCTAACACCTCCGGCAGAGGTATATTTGCTAATGCTGTCTTCCTTACCGCACGATCAATACCTCTTTGCCTTGAAATTTGGTTGTACTAATCCCACTATTTTCATGCCTGGGAAAATGCTTGTTTCAACTATTCTGGTACGCAAATGACAATGTAAAATGTCTGCTGGTGTGGAATGACAATGCAAGTGTCTGCTAGTACGCAAATGACAATGCTTGCTTCCATACCTAGAAATGATGCAACAAGCCCGAAGAAAAGCTTGCTGGGGGACGTGTGCTGATATTACTGCAAACATACTTGATATTCGGAGGTGGCGAGCTAAATTGTTAGCTTTCCCCCTCCGGCACAGGGGCATGATGACGATGATTGAGGGATAAGGAGTTTAGCACCTATTTTGATGATGGAGATGGTTTCCCTCTATAAAAATGAGATTGTTGCTGGTGTGGAATGATAACGAAAAACCAGCAGAAGACCGAGGGGGAGGATACCGAACAATACAATTGATGGAGGCTTTAACAGCTCCAAAAGACTGCCACACAAATAGAAGGAAAAAGCCGGTGCAGGATGATGTCTTCTTGGATGCTTATAATTGGTCCTTCGTGTATACTATGGAGGCCTGGAGTAAAAATCCTCCGGTTGGAGGGAAGAGCTGTACAAACAGGTGAAGCATCTAAAAAAAAACCAACTGAAAAAAGAGAAATCCCTTGTAGCTAAAGTTGCCTTATTTCTCTTGTAAAGACTCTGACTTTTTTCCATTAATAAAATTTGCATTTCTTTAAAAAAAAAATAAACAACTCTTTGCAGTGCAAACTTGATTGATTCATATTGCTCATAACGTTTTAGTTTTTCAGACAACTTCTAGGTGATGTGCCATAAACATCATCGATGTATAGCATGAGGGAAGACAATCTTGATTGCTTTTTGCATTGCTTTTGTCTTGATCAGTGATTATTGCATTTGGAGCCTTAGAAAACACACATGTAAGTCATGCACTAAATAACCAGGCGAATGTTTCGGTATCCTCACAAGAGATCAATCCACATACAAGTAAAATAGATTGCCGGTGATGATTAACATCTACAAATGGTGCAAATGGCATGTCATACTTATTTGTCAAGTATGTGGTGTCAAATATTATCACATCACCGAATTCCTCATATGTTGCTTTGCTCCTCTCACCAGCCCAAAAAATATTCCTCAATCGACCATCTTCATCCAAATCCATTGTATAAAAGAAATTTATGTTACCAGCTTGCATTTGAACAAAGTAATTCTGAACTACCATCGCATCTCCTTCCCCAAGTCATATTCGTCGAGCTTTCTCAATAAAATTTCTACAATGCTTCTCTAAAAAGGTCATATTCTCATGTCCTCCTGCTTCAACTACCAAAGAAGTAAAATTTTTATGTACTTGAATTCCAGCTCTATCGTTCAATTCTAATTGTCGTTTTACATGTGGCATCAATACCCTATTGCATCTTAAAATCGAGTTTTACTAGGACTCAAATCATGGTTATAGTCGAGCGCAACTATGTTCAAAATCCATTTTTCTCCGGAAAATCCTGCTCTGATCCTAGCCTTTCAACCGGTCTTCATGTTTGGATGCGCTTTGAGAGGATTTTTGGAAGTTACCATTGATTTTCCCGATTGAGAATAATTAAACTCAACATATTTAACTTCTCCATCATCTCCTCTAATTGATGATCTTCTCTCCACAGGGAAACTCAATCTTCTCCCATACGCATTGTAATAATCTAACAAACCTTCCAAACTATTAAATATCATCAAAACTGTGGGTTCTACATCTCCAACATCTATATCAATTCCATTATCACTACTTTCTTCATTGACTTGTATAATACACAAAGATTTTCCTCCATTACTGTTTAATTCAACCCTCAACAGAACACCTTATGGCTTCAACAAACTTCCCATAGTTTTGGCAGAAAAAATCCATTAACAAAAGCAATTATGGAGACCAAAATACATATATGTAGATCAAAAATATATATAAATACATATGCTTTAAAAAAAAACTTTCACGAATAAAATTATGGAGATGACCATCACCTGTTCGATTTCTTGTAGAGAAGAGAAGAGGGATGATTCTTTATCCACAGTCAATAGAAGAGACCTTCTCCTGGTGGAATCTTGAGGGTTCCCTTGAGGTGCTTGTATTTGAGGGGATAGGAATACAGGTTGAAGGATTTAGTGGAGGGGAGTTGAAGGAAGAGGAACCTAGAAGAAGTGTGATTGCCTTAGAAGAGTGGAGGAAAGAAAATAGAAAATGAGAGAGAAACTTAAAATAAAAATTTATGATGTGAATTTGCCACATAATAGTATTTACTAAAGACTAGTATATGACCCGTGCCCTAAGGCCACGGCAATCACAAAAAGAGTTGGCATGAAATTCTATCATTTTAGTCA